>PVLD010013166.1:0-57175 GCA_004027595.1 Dinomys branickii | reverse complement strand
GCATGTCTGTATATGGGTCCATACATCTACAATTCGAAGATATCAATGGATAAAGCAACAACTACTGTTGAGACCATATCACCTTGTCTATAGATTAGTTGTGATTGTACTATTTTCTATGATAATGGGTGTCTGTTTGTCAATATGTTTTTGTACTTTTATGTTTCTAAAATAAAAAAAAAAAAGAAAAAAAAAGAAAGTGCGTCTATCTTATGTGCTTAGTAATGTGCTTGGTTCCACAGCCTCTTGTTCGAGTTGCCTGAACATGAAGTCTCCTACTATGCAGATTAGGTGCTGGCGCCTGTCAGGGCCCCAGCCATAGGCACATGATGGGGAGGTGGTGGCAGTAGTATTCATATGAACAGTGACACAGAGCTGCTCCCAGGTTTCACTCCAAATCAGTTAAGGTCCTGTCCTAGATCATCTGCACAGATTCCTCCTTGAATCCAGCTTCCTCCCTAGATGTACCAGGAAATGAAGTCTTGAACTTAGAATCAAACAGCCAGCACTGTTACCAGACATGTGGTGAAATGTTGTGGTGAGACAAGTGCTGTGTATAAAAGAAAAGGAAAGGCTGCACATGAGATCCCACAGCAAGCCAACCTGTGGGCAGGTCATTCCTCACACAGCTGTACTGCTGACCATGCCAGTGCCTTGACTGAGGATTCCTCGGGTGCTGATAAAGCTAGCACAGCTCACAGATGGCAGAGACCCTCACAGAATCTCTAAGAGAAGTGAAACTTCTCAAGCAAAAGTTCCTTCCTTTGAAACACCGAGGGCAGTAGATTTCTTCAGTTCAAATCCCATTTTAAGAACGGAATCATCTAGTCAGAATTGCATATGGAATTTTCTTCCTAGGTGATATCTGCAGCAGTGCTGTTGGAAAGTGGTCCCTGATGTTTTGAACTAAATGGGCCCTTGTGAGGTGCTTTTTATATTACTAAACTGTAGATTTAGGAGGCATTTAACTGAAAGCTTCTTTAAGGAGTTGTAATTGAGTGCATTGTAGCAGTTTCCCCATTATTCCTCCAATTCGGTTATTGTTTTAATAGTAGTAAGATATCTGACTAATTGCTGGGACTGTTAACTTGTATTCTATATCTTGGCTCCTTGTATTCTCTTATCTCAGTCTAACGGGCATCAGGACTTGCTCAAAGATTTTGTGTAAAGAGGTAATTCTAGATTTGTTCACAGAGAAAAAGAAGTGAACCTGTAGGGTAAGATAGATGTGACAGTTTGGGAAAGGAGGATATATCCCCAGAGCAGGAGTCAAGCATAAACCAACTCATAAAACTGACCGCGAACAGCATCCTGGTTCTTCACAGGGCTTGCTGGGAGCCTCAGGAGGGAAAACCACATGGTCCCAGATGCCAGAGCTCCCGGCGAGGACAAAAGTGTGTGTCTCAGCTCGGCATGGAAGGCAGAACCTCCTGTCTTCATAATCCATGTGGCTTCACATCTTACTCCTATGTTTTTGCAATGAAATCTCTGCAGCAATGGTGAAAGGGGCTTCTTTAAATGTGAGGACTGGTGAGTTTCCCTTACCATCTTTACTGGACCCTGGGAGCAGGGGAAGGGGACACAGTAGTAACTGGAATCGAATTTCTTGCCAATTCAGTGGCATCTGGTATAGGTTAAATTAGATTTAGAGAAAATAAACAAGTGAGACATTAAATCTATCACTATAATAAAACATAGAAAAAGTAACAATTAATCCTTGCATAGTTCTTTAAAGCCTATACCTTGCATTCACCCCTGTTCGCTCATCTTCTCTTTCTAATCATCCTTTCCTGAGGCTGTTAATGTGGTTACACATACATTTTATATGTGCTTCTGCCAAAGAGCTTGTAAGGCAAGGCAGCTCAAGCAGTTGCTACTCTCAGAAAAGGATACCCTACGTGGGGACTGAGCGTTTCATTCTTTTATCATCATCATCATCACCATACCATTATTATTATTATTATTATTATTATTATTATTATTAAAGGTTATTGGTACCGTGTAGATATATAGAATGATCATATACATCACAGGGAATTTGTACCTATCTGTGTTACAGTTTGATCCTTCTTTTTTTCCTGTTCCTGTTCCCTCCCTTCAACTGCCCTTCCCTCCCTATTTACAAAGTTTGTTTCCATTTTATCATTCTTTTCTCATTTTTTTCTTTTTTCCTTTTTCCCTCCTTAATTTTCCTTACCTTTTGAACAGTTTCTTCCTATTATACAGTATCTCTTATACATTTTGGTCCTCACTTATGCTTTCAGTTCCTCACACCAGAGAAGAAATGTGATATTTATAAATGTGTGTCTGATTTATGTACTTTAGAGTATGGTCTTTAGGTGCATCCATTTACCTAGAAATGCCTCAAGTTTATTCTTTATGGTTGAGTAGTACTCCATTGTATAAAAAAATCACATCTTTTTATCCATTCATTGGTTGATAGGCATTTGGGTTTTTTCCAAGATTAAGCTGTGACAAACTGTGCTGCTATAAACATGGGTGTGCATATATCACTGTGGTGTGATGCTTTTTTTTTGAGACAACAAGAAGGGGAATAGCTGGGTCTAATGGGACCTCTAGTTCTAGCTTTTTGAGGAATCTGCACACTGATTTCTACAGTGGCTGCACCAGTCTATGCTCCCACCAACAATGGAGAAGAGTACACTTTTTCCCACCAGCATTTGTTAGTGGTTGATCTCTTTTTTAAATTTTTTAATTTTTTTTTATTTCTTAATAATAGCCACTCTTTCTGGGGTGAGATGGAATCTCAGTGTTGTTTTAAGTTGCAGCTCTTGAATGACCAGTGATGTTGAGTATTTTTTCATATATTTATTTGCTATTTCTACTTATTCAGCTGGGAAGTGTATATCCATCTCAGATGCCCAGTTTTAGATTGGGTCTTTAAATTTGGGGGGGGGGTCTGATTTTTTCCAATTCTTTATATGTTCTAGATATTACTCCTCTGTCTGAGGAATAGGTGGCAAAAATTTTTTCCCATTGTGGGTGTTGTCTTTTCACACTGTTGGTAATTTCTTTTGCTGTGAAAAGGCTTTTTAGTGAGATGAGATACAAGTTGTTAATTCTTTCTAGTATTTCACATGCAGTCAGGGTTTTGTTCATGAAGTCTTTGCCTATATCTATGTCTTCAAGAGTTCTACCTACTTTATCTTCCAGAAGATCTAGTGTTTCTGTGTTAATATTTAGATCTTTGACCTATTTTGATCTTAGTTTAGTGCATAGTGAGAGACATGGGTCTAGTTTTAGTCTTTGGCATGTGCAAAATCAGTTTTCCCAGCACTATTTATTAAAGAGGGTATCTTTATTCTAGTGAGGGTATCTGGCTGCTTTGCCCAAAATAAAGTGGCTGAATGTATTTGGAGTTGTTTTGCATCTTCTGATCTGTTGCACTGATCCTCATGAAAGTAGTCCTAAGAGGGAAATTTATAGTGGTGAATTCTCATATCAGAAAAACAGAGCAAGCTCAACTAAACAACCTAATGTTGAACTTCAAACTTCTAGAAAAAGAAGAACAAGGCAAACTCAAATCTAATACAAAGGAGAAAATTATAAATGTCAGAGCAGAAATTAATGCAATTGATACTAATAAAACAATACAAAGAATCAATAAATCCAAAAGCTGGTTCTCTGAAGATTAAATAAAACTGAGAAACCTTTAGTCAATCTTATCAAAAAAAGAGAAATAGTCAAATTCATGCATTTAGAAATGAAAAGGTTGAAATCATAATGGACCCTGAAGAAATCCAGAAGATCACCAATACCTTTTTGAGAACCTTTATTTTAATAAGATTTAAAAATACAGAATAGACAAAAGGTATAAAAATTCTAAATAACAGGATCAGTCAATCAAATAAAAATGTAATTAAAAACTTACCACCAAAGCCCAGGTCCTGATGTTCTCAGTTGTGAATTCTATAACAAATTTAGAGTAGATTTAATGCTATTATACCTCAAATTCTTTAAAGACATTGAAAAAGAAGCAATATTTCCAAATTTATTCCTGGAAGCAAGTATTACCATGATAGTAAAAGCAGAAAAGGACCCAACCAAAAGAGAGAACTACAGGCCAATCTCCCTAATGAACATAGATGCAAAAATTCTCAGTAAGATACTGGCAACAGAATGCATCAAATCATCAAGAAGATTATACATCATGACCAAGTAAGATTCATTCCAGGGATGCAGGGATGGTTCGACATATGCAAATCAATAAGTGTAATATACCATATTAACAAAGTCAGAGACAAAAATCACATGATCATCTCAACAGATGCAGAAAAAGCACTTGACAAAGTCAAACATTCATGATAAAATTTTTTTTGGAAAATTGGAATAGATGGTCTTTTCTTTATCTCTATCTTATAAAAGTCATCGACCATACACCACCAGCCAATATCATAGTATATGGCCTGAATCTTTCACTGTAAAATAAAACAAGGATGTCTACTATCACCACTCCTATTCAATATAGTTATGGAAACATTACCCAGAGCAATTAGACAAGAGAAAGAAATGAAAGGAATAAAGATAGGAAAGGAAGAATTTAAACTCTCATTATTTGAAGATAACGTGATACTCTACATAGAAGATGCCAGAAACTGCACCAAAGGACTTCTAGATCTGATAACCAAATTCAGTTGCATAGCTGGATACAAAGTCAACACTCTAAAATCTATAGCATTCCCGTACACAAATAACAAACTGAGAGACATTAGGGAAATCATGCTTTTCATAATAGCATAGAAAAAAATGAAGTACTTAGGAATTACTCTAACAAAGAATTTAAAAGATCTCTATGCTGAAAATTACAGTTTTTACTCTGAAAAAGGAGATTGAAGAGGATATCAGAAAATGGAAAGATATCCCTTGCACTTGGGTGGAAGAACCAACATAGTAAAATGGCCATAATCCCAAAGTTGTTATACAGATTTAATGCAATCCCAGTGGAAATACTACTAGCATACCTCAAAGAACTAGAGCAAATATTCCTCAGATTCATTTGGAACCAGAAGAGACCTAGAATAGCAAAAACAATCCTAGGCAACAGAGGCAAAGCTGAAGGCATCACAATCTCAAGTTTGAAATTATACTACAGAGCCACTGTGATAAAAATAGCATGGTACCAGCATTTCATTCCTTTTTACCTCATCTACAATTGAGGCAATCACTTAATAAACATTTTCTAAGGAAACTGTGTAAGGCTTGGGGATCCAATACCCATTCAGACACAGTCCTTGATCCCTGCCTACAAGGGATTGTAGCTCTGAAGAGGAGAACTCCGGGAAATGTGTGAGCTGTGATGTGAGGAGCTAGGAGACGAGGTCAAGGGAAGACAATTCAATACATTCTGAATTCTTACTCCAGAAATGGTGAAGAGCCATTTTCAGAGTTCTACTATTTAATTTCTTCTTAAATTACAGAAACCATTGAGCTATTACTTAAGAAAGTAATTCCAGGAATATTTTAAATGCCACACAATGTTGCTGGGGACAAAGTGGCAAACAAAATGAGCAACCATGGTTTCAGTCTTCCAGAAATTTATATTCTGGTTGGAAAAAGGGGGACACTACACGTGTTAAATATGAACATAAAAGTTGTTATGGAAAGTGGTGTTGGCATGCTACAAAGAAAGCATATGGGACCTGAGGGTAAGGAGAAAGGAATGTTAAACCATTAGGTGTATATACAGAAAATATTATCTTCTATTTCCACATTCAACTCTTCCCCATATACATATCCTCTCATGTCTTTAGTCTAAAGTAAATACATGCAAATATACGACTTTTTCATTACAAGCATAGGCTTTTTCTGTACACATTGCTATGTGATCTGTTTTCTTGAAAATACTAATTTATATTTTAGTGATACATGCCATGCCCATGTTTATAGCAGCATAATTCATTTTTATTCTTTTTGAGACAGGGTTTTACTATGCAGTTCAGGCTGCCTTTGAACTCACTTTATAGCCCAGGCTGGTCTAAAACTCACAGTGATCCTCCTATGGCAGCACACTTCATAATAGCTAAGTCATGGAAGTGCCCTATATGCCCATAAGCAAATGAGTAGGTAACAAATATGTTTATACATGATGGAGTGCTACTTTGCAATAAAGAAGGATAAATCTAACTTGTTTGGTAGGAAAATCGACATACCTTAATCCATTATGTGAAGTGAAATACATCAGACACACAAGCTTAAAAATTTTAGGGTTTCTCTTACAGGAGAAACCCAAGGTATAAATAAATCAAAGAGGAAAACAGAAGGTACACAATGGGAAACAGGAAGAGAGATCTTTGGCCAAAGGGAAGAGGACTAGGAGATGAACAGGGAGAGGAGCAGGAGATGTACAGAGAAATAAGGTCTCATGCATGTGCACCAAGCACCCACAGTGAATGTACGCATAGTGCCCCACAAACACCCACTAATTAAATACCTTATGGGTACCTTCCCATGGTAATGCATTTAGGTATGATTCATTCCTTTAAGTGGCTACATGCTATTATTCCAATCTATGGATGTATTTTATTTAATCCTTTCTCTGTTGAGCATCATTGAAGTTCTAATTTCCCTGCTTTTGCAAAGGATGCTAAGTTACTATTTTTATACCAATATTATTACACATTGGTTCTTTTCTTTTGGTTGATCAAGATCCCAGAAGGGACACCTGGCCCTGAAGATTCATTCTGTTTTAAATTGTTATTGCCACTGGCAGACTGCTTTTCACAACCATGTGACCATCTGTGAGTGCTAAGTCCTTGCACCCGCTCAGTCTTAGATGTTTTCAATCATCTTAATTTTGCCCATCTTATAAGTAAAAAAAAATTCCATTTTTCTTTTGATTTGCATTTACTTGATGAGTAGAGCTGGAGAATCTTTTTATAGGTTTATTTATCTTTATATTTCCCGACGGATAAATTGTCTTTTCCCACTATTCTTTTGCCTTGTTTATCTTCTTACCAGTTTGTGGACACTGTGTATATGAGGGATATTAAACCTGTTGGATATGCTGTGTATACTTCCTCTGATTTTATTATTTGCTTTTTGACCCTGTTTTGGTTGTCACCAAAGGCTTTAGAAAAGGGAGGAACCAATCTGTTTGCATTTTCAAGAGTTTGTTTTGCTAGCATTTGAAAAATTGATCAAAAGGAGTAAGACCCATGGCAAGAAAGTATTACAAGTTTGTAGATTTTCCTACTCCAGGAAATGGCAGTGAGGGACTGGGTTAAGTCAGTGGATGTGGAGAAAAAGAAGGAAAAACAGATTTGAGAATATAAAGACAGTAAATCTATATGGCTCTCTGTTTGGGGGTTTCCAGGGGAAAGTGAACTGGATTTACAGGTAGGTAGGAGTGGGTGTGTGGCATTTGCCGAGAAGAGATGGGGGCATATGTGATAATGGGGGTGTTCAGCTTGGACTCAGATAAGAGTTGGGGTGTCCATAGGATATCCAGGTAGAGAGATTCAATAAGCTTCTGAGTCTGGGGTTCCAGCACGCAGAAGAATGGTCTGGGCTGAAGGGCAGGTGAGAGGATTTGGCATCACACTGATGGTGACCAATTGTAAATATGGCAGCAAATGAAACTCCCCTGAGGGAGTGGGTATTTGAACTGTGCAGAGGACTTGGGAAGCTGATGGACACCCATAGTTGAAGAGCTCCTGGAGAATGAGAGCTTATGACAGAGGCTCTTTCTTGGTTTAAGGCCCCAGAAGCCAGCTGGCACTCACCAGCGACAGGAGGTGCTCATTGGCCTTCTCCTTCCCATGGGGTGGGGCCTCGAGTCTGAGGAGAGAGGTGTGATGGAGGTCATGCTTCCACTTCCTGCAAACAGCTCTCTCTCTTTTCTTCTTTGCCCCATTAAAGCCTCAGTAAGGTTCAGGGGTCCACCCAGTTCTTCCACTGATGGTGGCAGGCTTGCATTCTGCGGTAGCCTCTTTGCCTCTCTCTCTGACTTCCAGCCAGGAAACCTACATACCCCACTGTCTATGTCAGTCCTCCATATGCTTCAGAGAGCCTACGTCTCTTGCTGACCTCCACAGCAGGACTCAGTTTAGTATCTCAGTGAAAGGTGGCAGAGTCTTTCACCAACTCGCTACAGATTAATTTATGCCAAGGAAGTGAAATGAATTCTCCTTAATGAAGTTCCAGTGAATGAGATCATCCCACATTTGGTTTTTGACTTAAAAGATCACTCCAAGATCTGGCCTGTCCTCCAAATACCAGAAAACTGGCTCCTGCCCATGTGGAAATATTTGTTGTGTAAACTAGATTGATATACAGTGGTTTTGAAATTACTTATAGCCAAAGTTTGCCCAGTGAGGTGAAAGGAGTTCCAGGCAGCGCCACAAGAAGAAGCATTGGTGTGGGTCTCAGTTGACAGCGACACAGGTTTTCAGAAGGTCTTGTGAACAGAGACATGGTCTAAGAAGCCAGCATTTGTGGAAGAACAACACATACTATGTAAAACACCTGGTCTGTTAAACAGGAACCTGATACTTTCTCATTTATCCAAATGTGCTTGGTGATTAACTCATACTCTCTGGCTCAGGGGCTGTTTGTCTCTTCACTTTGATGCAGTGCAAATTTGGCTCAAGTCTAGGGCCATCCATAGTTTATACTGCCATAGCCAATGAGTCATAGTCACAGCATGTTATGGTTGGAAAGGGCTTCGGAGATCATCTAGGCCTAGCCCCTCATTTTTCAGATGAGAAAATTGCGAGTAAAAGTTTGCCCATGATCACATGACCAGCTGATCTAACTGGATTTCACGTGGGTTTCCCTGATCTGCAGTCCCGTGGAGTTAGTGCACCATCATGCTGTGGTGAAGAAGGCTGTGGGGCAGAGGGACTCCTGACCCTTACTGTTCTTTTTCCCTTCTCCTCTCCTCTCCCCAGATAAAAGCGATTCTAACACCTACATTCCATAGGTGTCCGATTTTTTTCAACAAGGAGTTGATGCTGAAATGAATGAATGATCTTTTTTCCTCAAAGTTCCGAAGAAGTAAAACCTTGAAGCGGCCACACAGATTGTCAAATTCTATTTCCTTGCATTTACAATTACTATGAAATCATTGTTTATTCTGAGCCTACTGCATACACACTGGGATATGTACAACTACAGAGTTAAAGAGTTGAATTATGTCCCAAGTGAGCTTGAAAGATTCTTAACTATTACCAACATACTCTCAAAACAAATGTGTGTTTTTGTGCCTGCATGTGCTGAGGGCTGACTGCAGATATGAATTTTTTGAATTAATTTTCATGCATCATACAATAGTGAGTAAAGAATAACAAAAATGTGCTAACTAGAAGCTTGCATACAAATATTAAAACTTAACATAAATTATTATATTTGTTTAGAACTTGGACCAACTTAGGATTTGGGGGTAGGGGAGAAACAGTAGCATCTTACTGACATTATTTAGAATTGCCAGCACATGGTGATAATATAAAGCAGACTGACTTTTTAGTCAGTTTTATTCTGTTTGAACATTCTCTACAGAAAATGCACCCGGCACACCCAGGTGGAATCTGTTCAGCCCTCCTACCCGGGCATGCCCTCGCCTGGGCTCATGTTCCCTCTCACCATGGAAAATGCCTAGGTGCTTCTATTTTATCTTCCATTTCTGTTCTTGCTTTTCCCTTCATAAATCTAACTCCCTTGTTACTTGAATGTGAACTAAAAGGATGTTCTATTTTGCCAAAAACTTACCTAGTTTACGTGCAATGAAATAACACCACACTATTAATACTTCATGTTCTATGAGAAGCTTCTTGTTTACCTGCCCAAAGGTGTTCGAACCTTGCATCTCTCTCTCTGTCTCTGTGTTCAGTAACTCATCATTTTTAAAGGAAGTGCTCACTTGAGAGTGTGGCAATGATTTAGATTTATACAGAGCTATTTAAGAGACCAAGCAGTGTAACCAAGTTAAACTGCTCTTTGGGTGTACTAGCAGGCTTGTCAAACCATCAACTGGAGGAAATTCTAACTGGGTAAGCTATGGAAGAGTAAAAGGTTGATAAGGTCTAGGCTAGAGAATATTGCTCTTGGTGACTTTGTTTTGTTTCAAGATTAATTGTGAAGATAGTTTCAAACTTTTAGAATTAACTGTTCTGAAAGGGAAGTACAAATTCAGGCTTGGGTTCCTATCTAAAGTATTACCCCTGGTGAGCTACTCTGTCGTGGTAAATGAGATTCAAGGCCAAAATTTTACAAAGCAGCTAAAGAAATTAAGCAAGGAGTAAGTCATAATGTACTCATGTTATTAGCAAAGCTTGCAACAACACAGGTAGGAAAAGGAAGAAATATATGTGTATTATGTTGCCTCTAAGCTCAGCCACTTGGGTCAGAGCTGGAGCAGGAGCTAAAGATGAGAGAGGACTTTGTGTGTAATATTGTAAGAAAGCTCATTGGCCTCACATGGAAAAAAATATGCTGTCTTATGACATGAGAATGGAGTATTCCTATAGAAGAATGCTGTGTGCAGATTTTGTGGAGTACAAGTGTGCAGGAGGTAGTGTTTTGAGATCAGGTAAATATATTTTCAGGTATGATAAATATGCTTCAAAGAGGAAGGCCAGGCAGTTTTACACCTGATGTTAATGCTGTTAGGATTTTAGACTACTTGTGCAAGTTAAGTGTCTGTGGTTTGTGAAGCTTCATTTTCACTTGGGTGCTTTTTTTTTTTTTTTTTTTTTTTGCAATTAGAGGGTTCTAGCACCAGAGGGCACCTTTGTTATGATCATAAGGTCTGAAGAACTGGACTTCGCATCCAATACAGGGATGTGTGTATGTGTCTTATGTGTATAAATATGATCATATACATTTGTGCATGTTTACATATGTACATGCATGTGTGTGAATATTTTATATGTGTATACTGGCTTTATAAACATTTTAACATGGTGGGGAAAGGACACAGACTGAATCTTGACAGCCTGATTCAAGGCCCAGCTCTGCTATCTATTAGTCTTGACGATTCTGGGAAAGTTAAATAACCTGTCTATGTATGGGTCTCCTTATTTATAAATGGAGGTTATTAGTAGTGCCTAAAGAGATGTGAGCATTAAACTAGTCAATGTGTTTAAACATAACACAATGCCAGTTATAGTGCTCATTGTTATAGTTTGTGCCTCAGTGCCCCCCAAAGCCTCATGCGGCCATGGGGGAGACTTCTAGAGTTTATGCCTGATTCATGGGTGTGAGTGCTACCCTCACCCTGGGGAGGATAGTTTGCATATGTAAGGGAGAGAAAGAGGCTGCTTACTGTCATTCTCCCGTTTGCTCTTGCTGCTTTTGCTGTCTTCTGCCATGTGCCACTCTGCCTTGGAGCCAGCCAAGTATGGACTGAAACCTCCACAAACTGTGAGCTAAATAAACCCTTCCTTCCTTCTTTCCTTCCTTAAATTTGGGCGTTCAGTATTTTGTATCAGCAATGAGAGCAAAAGTAACTGAGACAGTCATTATGATATAATTTATTCAAAAGTTGGTCTGTGATTATTTTCCCTACAGACATTCCTCTGTGTGTGTGTGTGTGTGTGTGTTACAATCATGTAGTGTGGGGAGGATTTTACTCACCCACAAATACATGTGAAGTTGCTGAGTTCTGCAAACTAATCAAGATGATCACTCTTGCCCTAGTGACCGGCTTAGGCAATCCCGCATAACTCAATGACATTTTCATATGACATCATTTACAAGAATAGTAATGACTAACAATGACCTTTGTAGCTGTTTTGGTAAAGATATGTATATTATAATTCTGTAAGATAAATAGATTCAAAATGGGCTTAAAGAATAAAGGAGGTGCTGGATGGCAATGCCATAAGCATATGGCAGAGGAAGCTTGTTTATCTCATGGTTGGAAAGTGAAAGATAAAGAGAAGGAGAAGTAGGTTCCCACATCTCTTTCAAGGGCACAAATTCAATGAATGAAGACCTCCCACTGTGCTCTACCTCCTAAATATCTCACCTCCTAAATATTCTACCATCTCCCAGGGGACCACTCTGAGGAACAGGTTTTCAACACATGGGCCATTGGGGAAACACCAAACCACAGAACTGAAGATGTTGCTGATTTCTCAGAAGAAAAAACAGAAAAACCAAAAGAAATCAGTCCTTGAAGATATCACAGTACTGCTGGGCCAAACCAGAACTTGGACTTGCTTCTGTTATCAATAAATCCTCTTTTTTCTATAAGCCATTTCAAACTCGTCTTTCTTATAGAGACTTAATTCATACAGGGCTAAAATATTTGTCCTTATTAAAATAGATGAACAAGTCCATTATTACTCATCACTGTTCTTGTAAGATGATGTCATATGAAAATAAAAAAACATGCATAATTCAAAAATTTAGAACCTGTCACCACACTGGCTTCTTGTTAGCTGCAAAGCATATAATTCTTGGTTCTTTGCTTCTTTCACCTCAGAGCTTCAGGGAGCATTCTTTGGTTCTTTGAGCTTACCTGTTTAATTCTGTGTTGAAATACCAATGTTTACCTGGAACATAGTTCTGTGGCTGAGCTTGTAGTTAAAATCTCTGATCCTGTAGTTTCCTTGTAGTCTGGCCCTGACTTTTGTCTTAGTTCTTCCCTCTCTCTGCTGGAATAGCTTCCAGAGGGGAAGAGGAACAAGAAAAGCAGTATAATATTCCCCAAACTAGAAAACGAATTCTACTAGCTAGCAACTGTTAAAAACCAAACTAAACCTAAAGATTTTGTGATTAAAGCAATATGGAAAAATTAGGTTTAAGAAAATAATCATGATTTTAAAATGCAATACCGTTCAGACATTTAACATTTGAAATACCTTATTAGTTATAATAAATAGTGCTATACAAAAACAGCATTAAGCTCTCAGTGCATTAACATAATAGATGTATTTTTGTCTGTCTGACATAGGCCAGTGTTAGGATTCTCATTTGGGAGACAGCCTGTAAGAGGTAATTTGTAAAGCCTGGTTCCATCCACTGCAGTTTCATCATCTGCTACATGTAGTTTCCAGAGTCACCTTAGATTTTATTCCAGACAGTTGGAAGGAACAAAAAGGAAGATGGTACATAAAAGGTTTGATGATATGTGAAGGGTTATTATGGGGCAGCCCACAGAGTGACCCACATGATTTGTAACCAGAAATTACACCCCATTGGCCCGAACTCAAAGTGTACACCTGACTGCAATGAATGCTTCAACTGTGATTGGCATGGATGCCCAGGAAGATAAGGCAATGGATTTTAATGAGTACATAGTAGTGCCTACCACATAAATATTTTAATTCCCTAAGAGAGACATAATATAAAGCTTTCTCACTCAGTTATCTACAGATCTCCCCTCCCTTCATTCCACATCACTTACCATTAACCTTTGAAGCATTCCAATGAACACCTTTTGAGAAGTACTTACCTTTCTTCCCTTGAAACCTCCTCTTGAAGGACTGCTGTTGGATTTCCTTTCTCCATCTATGCTGTAGAAATAGAAAAAGAAATGTTGCCATTAGGGGTACACACAGATAAAGACTTTTTGAGTATCATATTCTCAAATCCAGGCATGGTTTGTTTTCTCAGCTCCTTACACTGAATTTTCTGTTTGAGGATACCTTACCACACTGTTTTTAAAAAATGTATTTGTCTAGCTCTTTTATGCAGCAGTTGGGGCTAGCTGTCAACATTTCTTCCTATACTGCTAAGATTCTAAGTTCATTAAAGCCCCATTAAATAGAAACTGTGGAGCTTCCCATTGGCTGTAGACACTTGCTTTCCATGTGGCCCTCCACCTTATTGCATCTTCCAGGGCCTTCCTCTGTGACTAGTGCTCCTTTTCCCATCCCCCAAAGGGGACACTATTGCCCTTCTTTCCGTTAAACACTCCTCAACATATTCATCCCTTGACAGATAGCTTGCAAAGAGTTTCTCCACTCCTGCAGGTTGTATCTCACTCTTCTTTGCTATAAGAAGCTTTTTAGTTGGACATAGTACCACTTGTCTATTTTTGCTTTGGTTGCCTGTGATTTTTGTGGTCTTATTTTTTAAAAAAGAAACCTTTCCCCACACCCAACATTTAATTCTTTGATCTATTTTGAATTGCTTTCTATGTTTGGTGAGAGATATCTAGTTCCATTTTGCTACATATAGAATCTAGTTTACTGAAGACGTTGTCTTTCTCCAGTGTGTGATTGCATTCATATGTGGAAGATAAAATTATTACATTCATAGGATTAGAGGTGAGTAGGACCAGAAGCTAGAAGAGATAGGATAGAGAAGATTTGTTCACAGACATAAAGTTACATTTATATAGGAGGATTAAGTTCTAGCATTCTATAGCACAGTAGGGGAGGTGTAGTTAATTATTTTATCTTTTAAAATAGCTAGAAGTTTTTGTTTGTCTTTGCAGTATTGGCATCAAGCCCAGGGTCTTGGCCATGTGCTCTAGTGCTGTATCACCGAGCTACACCAGCAGTATAGAAAGGAAGATTTCGAATGTTCGCAACAAAAGAAATGATAACTGTTCAAAGGGGTGGATATGCTAATTAGCCCAATTTGATCATTGCACATTGTATACGTGTGTTAAATATCACACTGCACCCCAGGAATATATTTACTAGGTGCCAATTTAAAAAACTTCATCATCTTAAAACGAGTGAGAAGCTCCATGTGTTACTTCTCTCTTTGGTATCTACATTAGCATGGTACACGAAACGTTGGGAATAAACTACTAGTGGTGGGATTTCAGGTGTCAGTCATAGACCTCAGGGGCTGTGTGGTTCGCAGCATCCCTAGCATGCTCAGGATACCCAGCATGGCGTCTCTCATCCCTGCCCACTTACGGGATTGCCCTGACCAAAGGTGCCCTGGTCTTTCTTCCAAGGAAGACAGAACAACCCTTAGCTTGGCCCTCGTACCATTTCTCTGCACATATTGATTTTATTACAGGAGGGCAGGATTTTCTTCTTGAGCAAGTTTATGAGATGTCACTTCCCATTACAACGATTACAAGAAATTTAACAAGTTTAATTTCCTTACCTGTTTTATTCCACTTTGGCCTTGAACCTAATTTGTCAAAATATACAAATACTCTTAGATTATTACCCCAAGTGAAAATATGACCCCAGATTGGCTCTTCTCTTTCCAATCCATCTATTTTAGATACTCAGTTTTCTATAGAATATGCAGGCACCATAGCTGAACATTTGAGACACCACAGGAAGTTAATAATTTCATATGACTAAAGATCTTTTATTAAAGCCTCCTGTTATCAGTGAAAATAAAAATTTTGGCAGGTAAATTTTACATTGTAAAGTAAAAAGCTTGATTGTCATTCAACTGACTTCACTTGAATGGAGGAAGCTGTTTTTTTGCAAGGAAGTATGCTTCCTACAGAAGATTGCATTTTATTAATTTATTCCAGAAATTTTGCCAAGACAAATTACAACAGTGAAGTCATAATTTGTACATGAAAGTTTTTTATGGGAAAAAATTTAAATTATATGGTTGGCATGAGTATATACTGTGGTAGAGTATAGGAAAGAACCATTTTTGTATCTGTACTACTTGGTGATATATATATAACTTTAAAAGAAGTTTAAATTTGAGATCAAATTCAAGATAACTGATTTATAGTAAATATAAAGTACTTTTTAAAAAGACTAAGTCATCTTCAACTTCTGTTGTTGGATCTTACAGAAGCTGGAAGAGGATCAGCAGAAGCAGTAAGTGGAGATTCAAAATTTATTCTCTTCTCCTCCTTTACATTGTCAGAGCTACTTGTTTGTTTATTTATTTATTCTGGATGTTGAACCCAGAGCCTCCTGAGCGTTAAGCATACATTCTACCTTTCTAAGCATACATTCTACACTCCCAGCCCCAGATCTATTTATTTTTAAATAAAAATTATAATCTTCACAAAAATGAAAAGAACAACCCTTCTCCATTTTAATAATGGACAGTGGGAGCTTCAAACACAGAAGTGACCATTACCACATTGTATTGTGGTCTCAACAGCAAAAGTTCTAGAAGCCTAAGATCCTCAGGTTTTCAAGAAAAGTAGAAAGTACCTATATTTTACTGTTGAATCTCCTTGTTCATTGTTAAGAGCTTTTCAAATTTTTAGTGAGTACATAGGCCTACCAAAGACCAGAGTTAATAAGTATAGGAGACTCATTATATGTATTTTTTAAAAATGTAAATATAACTTTTGTTAAATAATGTCATTTGTGATGGAACAATACAACCAGCACATCATGTTTGCTTCCCAGTTACCTATTTGCATCACAGTTCTCTGTGCAAGTATACATACGTGTAGCAATCTAATGTCACAAAAGTCTTGAAATTACATACATTGCACTTTTCTTTATTTCACAGAACTTGTGTCCAGTATGTGTGCCATCTATAATTTTCATGTTGACGAGAGCTAGATTTTCCTACCATCATTATTAATTATTATTAATTATTATTATTATTATTTTAATTTTTAAAAAACCACTATGACATCAAAAATTAAAAGCTTCCTATGAAATCTACCACAACACATTTGTTCAGCTGGGCTCACACTGCTTCCTTTGGATTCATCTGAATCTTAGTGAGTGCACAGGGAGAGTGAGGCACATGAACTGCACATAGAATTGGGGTGTGCTGAAGGTTGCACAGCACTAATTAAAAAGCCAGGCTGTTTTTATGGCAGGATTCTGGAGGGCTGCACTGATTTCCTGATCAACGTTGACAGGACTGTTAAAGCTGTGAAACAAAATCACTTGAACATGGCATTGACTAAAAGAAGTAGCCAAGCTCTCCTGCTCTTTGGTGTTATTCACTGATTAAACTAGATCCCTGGGGTAAATCATCTTTGGACCATGCATTCATTTTCTCAGCTGTTTTTGTTTGTTTGCTTTTCTGCAAGGATTTCAAAGGTCGGTAGCTAGGTTTCTCTTCTGCGGCATTTGAACTCCATCTGTGACACAGAGGAAGAGCTAGTGTAACCCTTGATCTCTTACTTGCCCTAAGATATTTACTATGTTACATAAAAGAGACTTTTCTTTCTATTTCTGGGCTGTATTTTTGTCTGCCTGTGCCTGTGCATATTTCTTTAAAGGCAAAGATAGCACAATCCATTTCAAACTTGGATCACTTCGGGCTTCTGTGCGAACCTATAACCTCTCTGAGGCTCAAAGTCTCTCAATTATAAGTGTCATGATGACACGTTGCAAGTTTAGTGCGGGAGCTAGAGATACACAAAGCTTCTAGCACAGGTGCTGGTGTAGATCAGGCCGGCAATAAAGGTGGCTTCTCATCCTCCTCCTCATCACCTCATCATCATCATCACTGTCATTATAACAAGCTAGTGAGAGAAAAATGTAGGATTTACTTTTGCCATTTCTGAACAGATAAAAAACTTGGAAGAGAGTAAGACATTGACTTTTCCACTAATGGAAATGAAATGGAATCTGAAAACTTGCTTGAAACTAGATTTTGAGGCATTTGGTAGGAATTGGCATACCTCTTTGAGGAATTAACTTTGATAGAATTTTATAATTGGACTTTTGTGAGATTTTGAATAATATTCCAAGGGAAATTGCATGAGATTGTCTTGATCCTCATACAAAATATGGGGGTATCAGATCTATGAAATAAAGAACAGATAGTGTAAGAATGAGAGGAAATTATAGATATGATGTAGCTCACAGCTAGAGCATCAAATGTGTTTTCTACGGAGGTCCTGCAACTTCAAATTAGGGAATTAGGAGATGTTGCAAACCCTAAATTAGTAAGTGAGAGTGTAATTTGCTGATAGGTAACAACTCTTGCAAACTTTAATATTCCCAAAGGGCAATTCCAGTTCTATTTATCCATTATAAAGAACAACAAAAACTTCAGAAAATTCTCTGTAGAGATGTGCTATGATAGCATTAGTCACAGTAAGAAAAAAGTTAAAATACTAAAGGCAGTGAAATAAGATGTTTATGCTAAATACCACATAAATAAATATTACATAAGTATATTATTTATGGAAATCTTAATGAAGGATAGTTCTATAAAGAGAAAAATAGCAAAATTATAGTTTCAACTATACAAAATAGTCATTGAGAAAGGTAAGAAGGAAATATTTAGTTATACCTCATAAGGTTATTGGTTTGGACCAATAGAATTATTTCACATGATCTAATCTAATACCAACACATGAATATTTATAGGAAATGATGAAATTTCAATAACATTGTATGGTTTTTACTTTCCAAACTTTGCAGAAACATATTCAACCTTTCAATTATAAAAATAATTTTTCTTAAAAAGTAACTTGATTACCTCAAAGGGAACTGTTCTAATTTAGACAGAAATTTAAAAAATAACTGAAAGTGCTACTTAAATAATATAGTCAAAACTCTAATTCATGGCACTTTCAGCAACAGCATAAAGTGAAATCATAAATCCTGGCAGAAAAGTCTATGACTATTCTTATAGAATTTGCAAATTTTTGACAATCCACAGATTAGGTTTAATTATCTCACAGGTATATAGAATAAATCTTAACATCCACATAATGTAGGGAGTTAGGCCAGAGACCTGTATTTGAAACCAAGACTATATCCACCCCAAAAAGCCACAATTTCAGTGAACAGTGAACTTGAGAGAAGTTCTATATTGCAAGAGAAACTTGCCTATTTTAAGTTCAACTTAAGGTGGAGGTAAAAAATGTACTGGAAAAGTAGCTTTCGGTAGTTGAACCTCAACTTCAGCTTCCAAAAACCCCTTCAGATAAAAGACTAAACAATGAAATATTACACATGTGAAAACCATTAGTAACATGGCTGATAAATAGCCTAAAGACCTGAGAATTACACAGATGTAGATATCTAATACAAAGACTTAGATATCTAAATGATCTGGTATTGTAGAAAATAAAGACATTTTTAAGTTTAAAGAAATATAAAAGTCTATGGAAAGTATGAAAAGGATAAGAGATTGTAGATGTGGAAAAAATGCAGAAAAAATTGTAGCCTGAAAAATGTAATTGAAATAAAGAAAATCTCAGTTTTAAAAGTAGGTAAGGTTAGGGGCTGGGGATATAGCTCAGTGGAATAAGCGCTTGCCTAGCAAGCGCAGGGGCCTGAGTTCGATCCCCAGTACTGAAAAAAAAAAAAAAAAAACCAAAAAAAAACAAATTTAAAAGTAGGTAAGGAATAGCTCAAGGGAAAGATCCAAGCCAGAAAGTGAATTTAAACAGCTGAAAGTCTAAGGTCAAAGCTACACAATTATAAAAAAGAAGTAGCAAGTCATAGATAATACAATAAGAAGATCCAACATACATACAATCTGAATTACAGAAGGAGAAGGCATACAGGGTAAAAAAATGGCAATATTCTAAGAAATAATAGTGAAACACTTCCCCAAACTGATAAAAAGCACAAATCCTAAAATTTAGGAATCACACTAAATTCCAAACAGAATAAATATAAACACATATATGCCTAGTCATATTGTAGTTAAGCTACAGAATAATAGTTTTTAAAAAACATCTAAAGAACAGTTAGGGAATAGACAGTTTAGTGGTAAACAAATGACCATTTGATGCAAAATAAAAATATAAAAAGTATAGTATAATGTTATACTACTTTCAGAGTCTGAAAGAAAATAAAAGTAAACCTGGAATTACATAAAATATAATTACAAAGATATGAAAATTAAAAATAAAAGCCTGGAAGAAGATACACTAGGAAAATAGAAATGTAAATTTAGTGTGGTTATATTAATATTAGACAAGAATCACTGCTAGAAACAAAAAGAAATACTATGTATTGATAAAGGCTGAGTTCCTTTGGAAATATAATTCAAAACATGCATGCAAATAATATAACTTCAAAGTGTATAAAACTATACAAATAAAATGAAAAACATATCATCATAAATGGTGTTAAAACAATACTTAGCAGTGGATGAATCAAACAGAAAAAATAACTGGTTATGGTGAAGAGTATTTACCTAACACAATCAATAAGCTTGATATATTGACTTCTTCAGCAAATAATTGGATAAAAATTATTTTTTTCAAGTATCTGTTTGGAAAAATTGACTAGTTACCAGAATTGAAGTTTCATTAAAATTTTTAGAATTATTTTCATGTAAGCTCTATTTTCTAATCAGTGCAATTAAATTAGAATTATATTACAAAAAATTATAGAATTTCAACCATATATTTAAAAATTTAAAGATTAACTTATGGATCAATAAAACTTCAAATGAATCTAGAAAATACTTGGAATAAAAATTATAATATTGTATATCAAATTTGTGGACTATGGATAAAGCAGTACTTAAATATTTATATTAGAAATGAATAATTGAAGATTAAAATAAGAAATAGAATAAGCCCAAAGAAAGTAAAAAGAAGGAGATAATAAAGACAAAAGCAAAAATTAATGAAACTAGTAAAACAGAAAACAGAACTAATATAGTTAAAATTAGATTTTTATGAAGACATAAAAAATTGTCCCAGTTTTAGTAAGATTGATTTTAAAAATATGAGACAGAGAGCAAATATTATTAAGAATAAAAGAGGAAATATAACTTCAAATGCAGAAGAAATTAAAAAGATAAGTGAATATTATATATAACTTATGCTAATAAATTAAAAGCTTGGATGAAATATACAATTCCCTGGAAAAAATATAACTTCTCTAGACAAACTCAAGTGAGGAGGAAAAATTGAATAGTCTCATTATCATAAAAGAATCAGTGGTTTAAAAAAATCTCACAAAGAGATTACTAAGGCCAGATGATTTCATAAGGAAGCTCTTCCAAATACTTTCAAATATTTAAATAACTGATGATTCTGCAATTCTTTTATAGTAAATAGGAACAGGGGAAACACCCTCCCCAATTTAGTTTGTAAGTTACTGAACCCATTATTAAAACCAGACAGTGATGGTAGGAGAAAGGACAAAATAGGTCAATGTCACTGATTGATGCAAACCTCTAAAGAAAATAATTGGCAAATTAAACCCAGTGGAATACAGATTATTAGCTGAATCTCCTGTTAGGAAGTTTATTCAATATTGGAAAATCACAATATTAGCAAATTAAAGATGAAAGTCAATCATCTTAACAGATACAAAATAAAAGCAATAGTTAAGCCCAAATCTAATCACAGTAGATTAGTAAACTAAGAATTTAAACAAGGAACTACCAAAGATATTCATTTATATAATATCAAAGCATTCCCTTTAAAATAAGAAACAAAATAATAACATTCCCACATTTCTGTTTGAAAGCTTACTGCCCACCTTAACGAACACAATAAAAGAAGAAAAATAAAGAACATACAACAATTTGGAAAGGACAAAACAAAGCTACCATTACTGCAGATGGCAGAAGCAGCTGCATAGAAAATAAAATGATTTAAATTTTTTTAATTAATAAGAGAGTTTGGTAAGGGTACTGGCTATATATCAATACGCAAGTCAACTGCATATTTTTAATCAGCACCAAACAGTTAGAAAATACATATTTTAAAGGATGCTGTTTGCACTGACAACAAGAATAAGGTGCTAGCAGTAATATAGTAAGAGACGTGTAGAACCTTTAGAAAGGAAGCTATGACAACATGTTGAAAGATATTAGTAAGTTCTAGATAGGAAAATCCTTTATATTGTTAGCACTAAAAAACTAGGGAAGATAGTCTAGCTGGTATCAGGCTGTTGCAGACCTAATAGTTAATTATAATAGTATGTTTTTGGCAGAGTCATAGAAAATTACTAGATCAGGGTAAGAGAAACAGATTCAAGCCTGTTTGGAACCTCAGATCTACTGAGCTGGCCTTGCAGATGACTGGTGCTGGGACAACTAACTGGCTTCCACTGGAGAAATACTGTTGGATCCCTACCTCACACTATATGTGTACTCAACTCCAGGTGTGTTAAAATTGAAATTTAAAAACCTTTTTATTACTCAAATATATAAATTATACAAACTACTAAATTTAGCCACATTAAAATTAAAAATTTCTGTTCCTTAAAATACTTCAAAAAGAGATGGAAGTGTAGGTGTAGGATGGTGTAGGAGAAGTATTTGCAGTAAGATGCATAAAATTGCAAAGATTTATTATCTATAATATGTAGAGAACTCCTAAGAATTAATGAGAAAAGGGGCAAAAGTAAAAAAATAGGCATCTATTTTTCTACAGAAAAGGACACAAATGGCCAATGAACACAAAGAGATGCTCATTCTCAGTGATGAAGAAAACACAAACTAAAAGTGGTACAAGAGGCTACCTCACACCCACTAGAGTCGCAGATATTAAATGTACTCTTTGTCAGCCACTGACAGCCGGTAACAGGGAGGAGAAGGGTTTACAGAGCAGGAAATCAATCAGGGGACTTCTTTGCTCTTGCTTCACCCATTTGGCTTTCAGTCATCTTACAGAGAAACATCCTGTTGCTGTAATTCCCTGCCTCGCTTACCTTTCCCCCCCCAGCTGGTGACCCCTCTTGCTTTATGTGAGTACTCTGTTATTCTCTTTCATTCTCAGAGTACCTAGTACAAAATTTTCCATCACGTACTCTAAGGCACTTTCCATTCATGCCCCAGTGTCTTTTGTTCGGTGGATCACGCAAAATTTTTCCACATATTCCTTCGTTGAACTTATTTTTCCATTTCTGGGAATCTCTGAGGATCTAATGGGAAAAATGAAACAGCACATTCAGAGACCCATTTGGCTACCATGCGACCCTGTTGATTTACATCAATCAATAAACAGAAACTTTCCTTAAAAAAATCTATGCTCAGATTTTTCTTTTTGAAAGAACTCTCAGAAAAAAATTATTCCATATGCTTTTACACATTCTCTTTGGGAGCTGTTTACTTTCAGTTTTCTAATCTGAGTATCTCTAAGCCCAGCATGCAAGCAAGAAGAACCCAAAGACCTACAGCATTCCTTCCTCCCTTCGCTCATGGCCCACACCCTTCTCCACCCTCCACACCTGCTCCCTAAGCTAACATCCTCGACACTGCAACCTTATTTGAGAAATCCTCTGTGTGAAACCAGAGGGTGTAGAAATAGCAGGTGACTCCATTTCAGCAGTTTTGGTGGCCAGAGAAGAATTATTGCTTCCTTCACTTTGTGGCTCTGGTGAGTGCCCAAGAGGTGTAGTCAAAAAATCAACACATTTGTAATCCAGCAGGACTGACTCCAGCTGTTTAACATGGCCCAGCTCAAATGTCACATCCTTGGTGATGCCTTCCTTGACCTCCTGCCTCTCCACGTCAGTTTCACCGAGTCCTCTGTGCTTCCATAGCCCTTTGTTCAAGCTAATAATAGAGCATTGATCACTCCCTACCATTTACCTTTTTGGATGTAGTGTTTGAGTAAGGTAGAGGAGGAAGAGAGCAGACTTCCAAAGACGACAAATCTGGATACTCTTGTTACTATGCTACCTTCAGATTTAAGACTGGGCTTCAGTTATCTTGTCTATAAGAGAGACTATGAGATTATATAAAGGAGAACAGATCATGCAAAAGCACACAACCTTGCCTCCAGCAAGTACTTAAGAAATGTCTTTTCGCTTGCTGTTTGGATATGGACCTGTCTGTCTCACTAACGAGGAAGTACTCTAGAGGAACGCCTTGACTTGTTAACATTTCTATCCCCCAACACTAGCATGGTGTTCAGTACAAGTATATGTTGGCTGCTGGATGGAAGGAATGACATAGCAATCTCCAGAGAACTTGGCCCAACTTCTTGGCAAGACATGTGGGCCTCTGGTTTGGTTTGTTCCATTCTTTTATGGAAACATTTGATTTGAGCATGATGGAGGGAGATGAGGCAACTTAACTGAAGCCACAGTTTTCAAAAGCAAGATAGGTAAATTCAGAACCATCTTTGCATGATTACTCTTTGGAGAGTTGAAGTTATAACTTAAAGGGGAACAGGATTGTTGGTTGAGAAAATGATTGAGCTAGAACTCAGAGGCATTTGGGGACAGTTTTGACTACAATCAAGTTGCTCCCTAGGGAATGGTCTCATACTAACAATATGGATTCAAGATCAAATGTTCTTGGCATTCTGTGGAAAGCACATACCTGTGGCTGAGAGGGGAAAAATAACTTGGCAAGTATAGCAAAGCTTTAAAGTTTTTTGACTATATGAATTAATTCCATGTCACCACACTCAGCTCTGAGCTAATATTTTATGTGAAGTATCCCCTTAATGCCCTTAAGTACATATGATGTGACCAAGATAAGCTGATGAAAAATCTCCTTATAAGACATCTATCATAAAGATACTCCAGGTTGGTGACTTGTGAATACTTTGCACTTTTGGGCATGTTTTTCTTTTGACTATTTTCTCCACAGCACCTTCTAGGCCAGTGCCTAGTTCAGATCTATCTAAAAATCTGGCATTCTCCATGTTCCCAATCCAGTCAGCACTCACTGAGTCAGGTGCTGTCCTAGGTATCGTGGAAGAGGTAGAGAACTAGATGGACGAACTTGCTGCTCTCAGAGAGCTTACATTTGGATGCACCTGTGTGCTGCATTTACTTACACCTACTCTTGGTGTTTCAGCTCTCATTTCTGCATCTTTAGTCTGTCTGTCTGTGAATTCCATTGGGGGCGTCTGGTATACCGCACCTTGTTATTGGAGGCTTTTGACTTCTCTTTTTAACTTGAGGGTTTATTTATGCTTTAAAGTTATTACATAGTCATAAACTTTGAAAGTCAGGTGATCTTTGAGTCCAGGTGGTCCGGCAAAGAGCTATGGAGATATACTGATTTGTTTAGTCATGTGGTGACACTTGGTAGGTGGAACCCAACATTAATTTCCAGTTATTTGCTTTAATTTCCATCACACTGGTGCCTTATTTCCCATCTCTTGCTTATATTGATTTAGACTTTTTTTATTCAGCATAAATTTATGGGTTCCATATCCATGCCAGGCCACCAATGACAAGGACAAAGACAAAGACTCTGTTAGGAAGCCACAGTTCAACTTCTTTGAGTATATTCCTCTACTTTACTCAAGATTTCTTCATTGTCTGACAATATTTGTTGGTTCCTAATATAGCCCTACATAATTTCTCAGTTTTAAACATTTCATATGTTTTTAAATTTCAAATTTGACCCTTACTTTTATTGACTGATACTTCTTTAACAGAGTATTCTAATGTTATTGAACATTGCACATGGGTTTGTATAAGTAAATCATGTTTAATTAAATTTTCATTTGATTGAGACTAAATTTTTAATTTCAGGCAGTCACTTTTCACGCTTCCCAGAAAATATAGATGAAGTTCCTTCTGATCGTCAAGTGGTGCATGGGAATATGGCAGTAGTTTGAGCCTTAGTGATATATTGGATTTCCTCTGGAAGGACTTTCTAAGAATACTCATGGCGAATTTCATCTTGAAATTCATAATATCTGTGTCTGGGACTGAGACATTGGTATGAGTAAAGATGTTTTCATAGGCTTTCAGCCTGTAGCCAAGATGAAGAATTACTAGTCTATCAGACAAGTGTTATTTTCTTTCACCTCCTTGGGGGACAATTTTATTTTTATACCATCTCCTTTCAAACAGTTTTAAACCACGGTTTCATATCTTTCACCAATTGTGACATAATTTTCAAACTTTCATTCAATCTTAAATATTGATGCTCCTAGATAGGTCAGTCAGCTTCCCCACTGTTGGGAGAAAATATGTAACACCTGCTCCTTAAGGAGGAGGGGTTATTTTTGCTCATGGTTTTAGTCCATGATCAACTGGCTCTAATGCAAAAACATGGAAGAAGGGTATGGCAGAGGAAAGGTGCTCACTCCATGGCAAGCAGCAAGCAGAGAGCAAATAGAAGAGCCGGGGAAGATGAACCTTCCAAAGAGCTGCCCACTAACACGCCTCTGCTAGCAGTTATCTAGGAATTCATGAATGGATCAACCTACTAATGACTGTTGTGGCCCCGTGACCCAATCACCTGGATGCTCTACTTCTGAATACATGAGACTCTGGGAGAACATTCTAACCCTAAGCCGTAATAGACCTACAGTGTCCCCCAAAGGCTTATGTATCAAAGACTGGGTTGCAAGCCTGTGGCACTATTGGAAGACGGCAAACTACAAGATGTGGAGCCTCCTGGGAGGCATGAAAGTCACCAGGAGCGGCCCTAAAAGGGGGTAATCACTCTAGTCCCTTCCTCCCTGATGTTTAAACCTGGTTACAAGATGGACAGGCCTCTTCCACCATGTGTTCCTGCTTCACCACATGACATAGAGAGGAACCTTCACAGCTATGAGTCAAAATAAACTGCCTCTCTTGTAAGCTGTTTTATTCCAGATTTTTGTTACAGTAACAAAAAGGGTTCTACCACAAACTCCTAAATCAGCACCTTTCTTTTTCACTTTTTCCTCACTTGGAATTGTTGACTTTTCTCCCAGTTCTCCACCTCTGTGGTTCTGAACGTTCACATCACCCAACTCCCACGCATATGAAGATGTGCTTCATCTCTTTGTTGCCCTCCCCTCCTTTTGGCTTTTTTTCTGCCTCAGGTTCAGCGTCACCGCTCCTTCCATAAACCTGAAATTTGAGCTTCCAACAAGGAGCTATTACTTTTATTGTTTTCACATTTTCCCTTTTATTAACTTTCTTGAAATTCTTCTACTGCTCTAGATTTTGTTAAAACTGATTCTTTTCAAGTCAGGATTTTGATCTCTAGGGTTTTGATAAACTGAAAGAAGCAGGCACTTGCATTTCTTCACTTGAGAACCGTGTATTCATCTCAGATGCCCATTTTTGGATTGAGTCTTTGAATTTGGGAGGCCTGATTATTTTCAGTTCTTAAGAGTAAATAAGTATTACTCTTCAAGAGTCACTCTTTAGTTCTAAGAGTAAACAAGATCCAAGATGCACAATAGATATTGTGAAACTGTTCAAAAGGAAAGAAAAATTGGGATGGGGGAAAGGAGAAAAGAAGGGGAAAGAAAAAAATATATATGCATAAGATAGGTAAAATAAATGTACTACTAATTTATATTAGTTCATTAAAATGGTTTGTGCTTTTATTGTTTGATTACCCTTTCATGCCTTTATCTTGTAATCTGTACAGCTATTTTGAAGACAATGCACAATATATTAACCATTGTTAATCTACTTCTTGTTTTGAAACTCTGTACCATTGTTTTTATTGTGCTTTTCTCTTTAAAATAAAAAAGAAGTAGCCCTTCTAATTTCCTACATGTTCTCACGCTGCATTTAATGTTTCTAGCTAATAGTTTTATACTCTCTTTTCTATATGAAAACCTAAATATATATTCACAACATCAGAAACCCTTCTTGCTGTTGTGTTTTATTCTGACCTACTAAATAGCTCCTCTTCTCTTTCTGTGAAATTCCTATCACTATTACAGCTACACAGAAGACATATAACCCCCTCTCCGCCCTGCATTTAAAATGGTAGCAAACATCTAGACTTCTTTTCCCATCATCATAGATCTTACAGTCATATTTTTCTCATGTAAATCCCTCATCAGTTATTTCAGTCGGACTGCCACCAATATGTTACCCTATCTGTTTAATTCTGCCACAAAATTGCATTTATTAATGGCTTCCTTTGTGCTTTAAGCAAGTGTCAGGATTTAAATATTCCTACCAAAATGCATGTTGAAATTTAATTTCCATTGTGAGATATTGAGAGGTAGGGTAAGGTGGGACTATTAGGAGGTGGTTTGGTTATGAATGGATGAAACCATTCATGGATTAATGGGTTTTTGATAGAATGGTTTTGTTATAAAGGTGATATAACTTATAACATTGATTTCACTGAGCAAAGAAGCAAACTGGACATGGAAAGTAACAGAACATAGACCCTCACTCTTATCTCTCTGCATACTTGGTCTGTCTTGTCATGTTGCAGTGCAGCAAGAGGCCATCCATGCAAAGCTCAGATGTCACTATTGCTACACTTTTGCCATCCCAGGCTCCCAGCCTCCAGAACCATGATCTAAATAAACCTAAATTAAAAATGAGTTACCCAGTCTCGGGTATTTTTATTGTAGCAATAGAAAGCTACAGTGAGCTTAGTGTCCAAAATTACTTAGGCGTATCTTTACCTCCTTCTTCATGGGCAGCTCCTTTCTTTCATGGGCATAATTTCTATGAACAAATTTTCTGTGTTGCTCAGGGAGTCACTACTAAATCCTAAACACAGGTAGTTTAAATTAGTGCATATGGATGCTTAGGCACATCCTTCATTCCTGAAACACCAGTATGGAAGAAGACACTACCTTTCATTTTATCTGTGGCATTTTGTTCTTTTTTTTTTTTTTTTTTTTTGGCGGTACTGGGGATTGAACTCAGGACCCTGCGCTTGCCAGGCAGGCGCTTATTCCACTGAGCTATATCCCCAGCCCAGGCATTTTGTTCTTTATTTGGACTTACTTGGATTTCCTTCAGTCAGTTTGGTTTCACAGTTTATCTTTCTCCTGATGTTGGCCTGTGTTGTTCTATTGATGATTGCTTTTTTTGTGAAATTAGAGGGCTGGCTACCACTGACTCCCAGCTGCACAAACTACTTCATGCCTGGAGCCTGGAATCCCTGTGCCCTTACACACTGTTTATCCTGCTCACCCGACTCAGAGCTGCCAATATATCAGTTGCCTCAGATTCCTCCTGCTTTTCCTCACTAACATGTGGTATGGTCTGAACTGGTGAAACTGAGCTTAATTTCACTGAGCAAAGAGAAATTCTGATGTCAACTGAACATGGAAATTAACAGAACAGAGACTCCCACTCTTATTCAATGTAATTTTCTTGAACACTAAGTCAATGACAGGGACTTTGTTAGCATGCATAGAAGTTATAAATATGGATAAGATATTAGCCCTGAGCTCAAGGACATTTCAAACTAATGTGTACAGATAATTAATGTATACCAGTAAATATACTTTCACTATTCGAAAAGGTAGAATAATCTAGCACTGAAGAAGACAAGTTTTGACATCAGACCAGCTTAAATTTGGACCTCACTATCCATGATTAGCATGATATGGGGCAATTTCCTTAATGTTTCTATGCTTCTTCTTGTCTATAAAATGATTGCAAGTGATAGTTCTTACAGTATAAGATCATCATGAGAATTAAGGGAATTAGTAGAAATTATACTCTCACCAAATATTGATTTGAAGAATGACAGCACTGTGAAAACTCTGCATTGGAAATATGACAGGAGAGTGACTTCTAGGAAGAGGTGATACTTAGCTTGGGCTTTGAGGCGCAGGTAGACAATAGCTAAATTTAATAAGATAATGAATTTAGGTAGAGGGAACAGCATGTGCAAAGGCATAGAAGTAGGAAATAACCTGACTCAAGCACGAAATACAAACGGTTCATTGTATGAAGTGTTTTCTACAAATAAGGTGTGTATTTAAGTAAAAATTTATTATAGTAAAAGATATATTGCCATTGATCTCCATTAAAATAGTTCCCCTTGTGTCCAACACACTTATCCATCGTTCTTGCCACTTTCTGAAGTGGTTCTGGAAGTGCTCTTTCATGAGTGTCTTAATTATGCTGTTGTGGGTGTCTCGATGTCCTGAATCAGTTAAAATGTTTACCTTTCATGGTCATTTTGACTTTGGGGAAGAACCAGAATTGCACGGTGCCAGAGCCAGTGAACAAGGAGGATGAGGATATGCCGTAATGTTTTTAAAAGCCTACCTTTCTCTTGGATGGCAGCCAGCAGCAATATTCACCATGTTTTTTAAAAAATCACAATGCTCCAAAAGAAGATTTCCAGGACTGCTTCAGAAAGTGGCAAGAAGGCTGGGATGAGTTTGTTGGAAGCGAGGGCAGGTGTTTGAGGTGGGTTCATGGCAATGGTCTTTTACTGTAATAAATTTTTTTTTGAAGGAGGTTAAGAGTAGGAAATTCTATCAGGAAATAGGAACGAGTACTAGGAATGTCTCCTGAGAGACAGGAGGGGTCCCGAGCGGGTTGCCTAAAATTTTAAATATTAAGTATGCATTATATTTTTCAGTCATCCCTTATATAAGACTGAACCAGAAAAAAATCCATAATAGGTCATGGTAAATGAGGGAGAGAAAATATTAAGAGTCATTCAACAGAAGAAAATGTTTAATATAATGCATGTCATATGTCCACATGAAGGGCCATAATATGTGAGACAGATGCAACCTGAAACCTTCAAAATTATCCAAGAAGTTCCACTAACATATAAGGCAGAAAGGACTGCAGAATAAGAGGGAGAAAAAGAAATTTTAACTAGTTTCTGTCCCTGTTTTTCGTTCTCAGACACATGAGTATATACTTTAAGATCTTAAGGAAAGAGCAAAGCTACTCAGTGCTGTGACACCTGAATCTGGCAGCTGTGTGTGAATGACCTGCAGAAAGAAAAGCAATACTCCTTGTCGGGGCAACCTAGACATGGCTGTGCTGTGTTCTGTGGACACCAAGGGCTGCACTTGCACAGTCACTGCCAGAAAACACACCACACCCACATGTCCAAACAAACATGATATCCAGGGGAGGAAAATCAAGGTTTCAGTCATTTCTTTTCTTCCCTCTCCAAATCCCAAGAATCCAGTGAGTTTTAATAACACTTCTAAAATATCAGGAGAAAATGTTTTACTTTTAGAAAGATTGGAACAACCAAGGGGGTCTTTTGTGGCGTCTAGTTTCATTTTGGTGCCCTTAGGGGGATGGTAAGGATGCAGGTGTGCCTTGCTTTAAGAAAATGCAGTGAAAAAATTCTAGCAAGGGATAGAGATTCTAGGAGGTGATTGTTCATATTATAACATGGGTTTTAAACTTTATCTGAAATATAGCATAATTTCTTTAAAACAGCAGCCTCTTCCCTGTGAATCAGTGCCCAGTTTTAGATTGCTAATTTGGCATAGCTGGGAAGAAAGTGCTGAGAAATTTAGTGTTTAAGATTTAAATAAGTAATTTTAGTAATGGACGATGCACTCAACACAAAGGGTAAGCATTTATGAAGTGCTGGGGATCACAGAGAAAGGAAATGGTATTAATTGACTGTTATGTATAAGGCATTTTACATAGAAGATGGAGACAAAATTTGTTAAATCATAAGTCATATTTTACATCCTTCTTCCTTTCTCTCTGCCTTCATTAGTGTTGCTTCTTTCTTCACCTTCATAATAAGAAAAGATCTAAATTTGTGGCCAGGTCCTTATCATTTATAAATCCAGAATCGGAAAAAGTGGGTAAAGGAAGTCAATACTGGATGATTTAGAGGTTGATGAGCAAGGAATAAGCAGACAAGAGGGGACAATATTATCAACAGTTTGGTAAAAGTATATGCTGTGAGGGCTGGGGATATAGCTCAGTGGAATAGGCACCTGCCTGGCAAGTGCAACGTCCTGAGTTTGATCCCCAGTATCACAAAGAAAAAAAAGAAGGAAAAGTATAGGCTATGAAGGTCTTGGGTGGGGACTCAAGATGCTATGGGCTATGAGAACACAGGAATTTTAAGAAGTTGTTTTTAAAGTTATGAATTAAACTTCCCTTTTGTTCATTGAGAGTTACAAAGAAAGAACCAATTGCTTTTGAATCTTAGACTGGGCTCCTTTCCATGTAAAAATGCATTGACATTGTGCAATAGGAAGCGCAAAGATTTACTTGATCTCATTTAATCCTTGAGTAGCTGTACAAGGTGGGCCTTTCATTTTCATCATGTAAATGAGGAGATGAAGTTGCACAGGTGGTTTCAGAGAAGTGTCTAAATGACCCACCCAGTGTATGCCAGAGCCTGGCTTTAAAAATAGGCCTGTTTGATTACAAAGAAGTTATAAATGATACAGAATTTTATTGTGTTTTTAAAGCCAAATATGAGTCTTTGAATTTCAATAAGGAATTTTAAACTAGTTATGTTTATTGTTAAACTGTTGTGCTTGTTCTTTTATAATATTTTTATGTTATTTTTATGTACTTATTTTAGCTACCCTTCCTCGTTTTCCGTATTTTTTTCTTTTGTATATGGAATGTAACTTTAAAAATGTTTCTCTGTAATCATTTAGGGGATATTAATCCTCTTTTAATACAGCTGGTAGTTAGCCTTGAGTTATTCAAAAGTATTTTTATGTTACGCTATTTTTTCTGGTAAACAAAGTCAGATATGTATGGATTTAGATCATTCTCTATAGAAAACACTTTGACAGGCTTTTCCTCCTGTGCTTACCTCATATCTTCCCTTGTCCCTCCTCAGTTTGTGTAATTTTATGAACACATAAGTTTTACCTATATTCTCTTTCAATAATCTGTTACAGTATTTGTGCTCATATTTTATCAATTGCAATTCTCAGTTAAGCTACATAAATATGTTGCCATTGTCTTCATTTTTCTGGAAATAAGTTACTTGGCAGTCAAATCACTCTCTCAGTGTTACATTTTTAAGTATTCGATGCATCTTAATAAGGCTTTCAGGGAAAGGTGGACAGATGAAGAAAGAAATATAATAGACCTAAGTATAGACCTTTAATAAGAGGAAGCTAATATATTACTAATCAATAGGTAATAATACTTTATTATGGAAAAATAACTAAAATATTTAAAAGGTTTTGCTGGGGAGGATGATGGGGTGAGACAGAAACTGTTGTTTTAATTTCATATCTTTAATATGGTTATGTTTTTAAAATTTATTTTTTAAAAGTAGTTCTGTGAATAAATTTAAAAAAAAAAAATATATATATATATTCCTAGTCTAAAAAGAAATATAAATGGAGAATATATATGTCCAGGCCACTTTTTGCTTTCCTTTCAAAGAAGTATAAGATCCTGTAACCTGAGAGTGGGTATGAAATGGAGAACACAAGAATGTCATAAAAAATGTGCTCTGCAGCCTTCCCCACTCCTACCCTGGCCTAAATTACAGGGAATGGCCTTAGCATCCTAGAGCGATTTGGAGATAGAAGTATGGAGGAGTCCTTTTTGCTACTTCTTGTTGGGGAATTCAGGAGACAGTGGCTCTCTGGAGTTCTTTGTGCCCCTGTGAGTAAGGCACATGAAGGCGGCAGTTTCAAGCACCAAGGTAAACAGACCTGAGGCAGAACACAGATTCCCTCACTTGCCCCAGGGGGTGGAAAAGTGGAAAATTCTTTCATGTGATTAACCTTGTCCAGATCTAAGACGGATGCTAAAAGGCTTGGAGGATGGAGGCACCATGTTAGCTGTACGGTGTGACCCCTAGAACCAGGCAACGATGAGAGTAGGTGATCTCTGAGGGGGCAGCACAGGGAAGGAACGATGAGTAAGGAATGGGCAGAGCAGTGTACATTCAGGAGATGCTGATGTGGAACAAGTCCTCACCAAGATCAGGAAATGTCCCCGATGCAGTGCCGCTATGGAAAGTCCCCAGAATCTTTCAGGCTCCTCCCCACCACCCTTTGAGAGAGAATTACAGAGGGAATGCTTAACTGATCTTGTTAGAATTCTTAGTTACAAACAAAGAAACCAATTCTGATTAACATCATCCGAAAAGGCATTTTCGGGAAGGGTACCAGGACACCCTTAGAATCAATGGGCTCCAAAAGAGGGGTTGGACCATCTTCATCCAAAACCGCAGCACAGGAAGCATCTGGTTAGATGATGATGACACTAGTTTTGGCATCACCACAGTAAGAAATGGACACAGAACGTCCCTGCAGTCAAACTTCACCGTTTCCAGAATAGTGCTTTGGATACTACTTCTGCTGTTGCTGCCAGAATAAATTCTTCAGGGCCCCTCACTTCTTACTCACTACTGATTCAGTGACCTGGGTAGGACTCTTCTCTTGGCCGGCATCAGTCATGGACCCACACTACAGCTGCTTGGGAGCAGGGGTTGGCCTATCTTTGGCTTTGATATGGATGGGATGGGCGCTGTTGCTATTTGTTATATTTCTCATGTCTCATCCCACCCAGACAAAGAAGCTTCACAATGACATAGTCAGAAAGGACAGTATCCAACACTGTTGACTTAGAATATATTGAAGCAACCTGATTCTACTTGGAACTGACTAGTTTTAATTTCTCTCACTGGAAGAAATGAGAGTTTAAGGAACAGTCTAAATTCAATCACAGGAAAAGATAAATTTAAGTTTTCGCACACTTGGACTTTGGCTTGAAAAATTCATATCTGGTTCATTCAGCACAATAAATCACACTATACCCATACACATGAATGTCAAATGGAACCAGTACAACCACTCTGAGCTGAAGTATTACCTCATTTTGAAGCCAGGAATCTGGAGCTCAAGGAAGTCAAGTGACTTTCACACTAGATTAAATCTTGGATCTTTATTTCATGCAGTCCCAAACCCTATCTACTACATTGTGATTTAGTCTCAAGATATTGGGGCCAGATGGTTACTAAATTAGCCTCTTCTATATCATTTTTCTGAAATCCTGTCCTTCATGTGATATTATTTTTGCCTTTCATTATGTTAAAAGGGGTGGTTCTGTGCACATGTCTACAATGCTGCATGTTTCCTCTAAACACAATACTGACATTTAATAAACCCAGCAGAATTCACCCTTCTTAGGTTATAGTCCAGTGTCACCAGAGAAACAAAATTAGTCATAAACAGAGAATAAGGTACTCTTTGCCTGGTCAGTACATTTATTCAATTAGTCCCCAAGCCACTTCCTTTCCCTTGAACTCCCTGAGTGTTAGTAAGAGAGGATGAGAAGAGAAAGTCATTTCCCAAGGAATCTCGTCTCTTACACTTCACCCTTGCTATACCAGGAGACATCAGGGGTCCTCATGCTTTTACTTCCTCTTAGTTGAGCTGAGCACTTAGGAGGCAGGAAATGTTTAAGATCAGAACTGCAATACATGTAAGCAAGAAACATATCTGTTTTCCATTAAGGAGATTAACTTCTCTGTTGGGGTTGTTGTTAAAGGACTAGGTTGAGGGGTTGCCTGGGGCTGCCTGGTGCCTCCTCTGACTGGGTGGGCACTGCCTCATCCCAGCTCCACCTCTGAAGCAAACCTACCTTGCTTTGATGGAGTCAGGTTGACCAAATGCCCTGCTTCATGTAGTGACACAATAGGGTAATAATTGTGCGTGTTTGTTTTTACGATGTTAGAAGAAGGGCACCCTGTGCCTCTGTATTTTACAGCTATTCAATGAATCTGATCCCATATTGAATTGCAAACTAATCATACTAATTATATTTTATGGCAAAATTAGTCTCTTATCATTTTTTATTTTTACATAAGGTGTTAGTGCCTCACCTTGGGTTACCATGTAGTCACATTTGATCAATAGAAGGATGAAAACTCTGAGGACAGAAGCTGATGCAAATCCAGGGTTTGCAGTGGACTCTAATAGGGCAATAAAGGAGGCTGCTGGAAAGTACTGAATGAGTAGTTGCAACTATCAGTTTAGTCTCGAATTCCCTCTTTGAAACTTTCATCATGGTTATTTTCAAACAAATTCAAAAGTAGGACTTTTCTAACACATCTCCCTTCATATATCACCCTCTTCCCTAGTCACCCCCGCCCTCCAAAATTCTCAATTCCTCTTTGCTCACCCCCTTTTCGGGGGGTGTTTTAAATCAAAGCCCAGATATTGTATAATTCCACTCACAGTTATTTTAGTGTATATCACACACAAAAGAGGACTCTTCATGGACTACAGCAGGAAACCGTTTTACTTGTTGCACAATTAACAATTTGTGCTACCATCTAGGATGCAATTCAGGTAAGATTTCTTCTTTAATGTTAATCTGTGGCTTTAGACCTGGGCTTTCCTACTCTGTTGGAGGGACATGCAATGAAGGTAAACATATGTCAGAAACATGAGCAAAAACTAGTAATGATAGTAATGTAAATGGGGAACAAGGACCCTCAGAGGGAGGAAGGTGGATGGGGAGGGGAGGGAATAACAAGAATCAGGATACATTGTGCTCATGTTTACTCCCCAGGATGAATATAAACTTCATGCACTGCAGATATGTGCTAATGCTCTGCCCCCTAAACCCCAGCAGAGTATTTAAAATTGCTGAGTGACTAAATTACATCTCCATTAATTCACTGAAGAATATTTAATGAGAACTTATAATGTGACTAGTGTTATGGAAGGTAAATGAGACAGACAGCAGTCTTGCCCTCAAGGAGCTCAGTGTTCATGGAGGCTGGATGTCCCTCTAAGGCTTCACATTCACCATAACAGAATTAATCTCACTGTCTTGCCTCTGAAAGCCAGATTTCCTTAAGGTCATGCCAGTGTGACCCAGTGAGGTGCCCATACTCCACATTCCCGGGACTGACAACTGCTTTTTTTTTCCTTCTGTGTATGTGAATTCCAACTTTGGCTGATTTCCTTCCGGAACCTTTTCCACACCCAACTTTTTTTTCTAGGAAGGCAGCTTTCTGGGTTGAACTAAGCCAAATAAACTGTATCAAAATATATGCAGGTCACACCTTCTTTGTTGGAGTGAATTGAGAGGGCGGTTTCAGGAGCTTCGAGGATGTAGAGTCAGGCAAGGTCCCAGGCCAAGTTTCACGTGAAGTGGGTCCAAAGATCGAGACATAATAACCCAGTGGGTGGAGCCCAATAATAACCAGAAAACAATGTGGGTTGTGGCAAATAGGGTGGAGGGAAGAGGAGGTAAAAGATGGGACTAGAAGTTTTGCAAGTGACATAGGACAAGGAGGAGGAATCACCCAATTGATCCATTTAGAATTTGAGCTAAAAATGGAGAATTAGTGTTTGATCACCCCCTTTACCTTTTTCTTTTATTGTGCAACAAATTACTACAAACTTAGCTGCTTCAAATAAAATCCATCTGTCAACTCGCATTTCCACGGGTCAGAAATCCAGGCAGCACAGCTTGTTTCTCTGCTTCTGGTCTTACACAGCTGACAAGGTGTTGGCTAGTTAGAGATCTTATCTAGAATTCAGGGAAACTGGCTAACTAACATTTTTATTACTTCTTTAGGTTACCAGCTAGAGAAAAGGGTTGTCTTCAAGTGATGGGAATGATTTCTAATTTCTGTGCACTATTCTCCACCATGGCATTGGTACTAACAAAGAACACAACCTTCTACCTGTTTCCTAAGTGAGAACAATGGTTTATAGTCACCTGACTTAACATCAAAGCCTATGCTGTTTATTAACAAAGGTAAACACATAGAATCTTTTATAGTCTTGAAAAGATAATGCTTCTATGTGTGTGCATGTGTTTTTGTTTAAATTAAATTCTTGTAACTTCATGACCTCACCTCATTGAAAATTGAGATGGTAAAGCCCCTTGCCTTTTTTCATTCATCTCTGGGTCATTTGGGATATTTAGTATATTTAACACATGATCACTTCAACCATAAACTGTCTAGCTGTTTTTTGGGGAAAGTTTTTGTATTCAGTTTACAAAAGGAGTTGAAAATGTCTTTTACTCTTCTGAATTGCTATATATATATATATATATATATATTTATATATTTATATATATTTGTCATAGGATTTCTTATTCTCCACTGTTTTCTCAAAGACTTTATGAGTTTGGTAATTCTAAGTTTTATTTCTGAGGTTACCATTTGAAAATGAGGGTCTTCAGCTGAATGCACATTAAATAATAAATGGATGTAACAAAATATTTACTATAATAGATACATGTTACCAAACATTTATAACTATAAGGGTTAGAAGACCAAAACCATTCATTTTCTTTCCTATCTTCCCCACCAAAGGCATTGCTTTTTTAAAATTATGGGATTCCAATCAGTATCTATTTCTTAGCATTTTAGGAAAAATTTTCCCCTCAGCTTAATTTGAGAAATCCAATAGTTTGCCTATATAACTCAGATCTTTAAAATAGTACATTTACTAGAAACAAAATCTGATCCACATACCCTGAAAATTAATGTCAATCTTAGATCAATATACTTGAAGAACAGGACCAAAGCAGATCTCACGGGTGTTTAAAGGTAACGTTCACAGGGTTCAATGTGTCAAAAGACTAAGTCACAACAACATCCGTTTAAATACTGAATTGGCTTCTATTTGTGACTCTAGACTCTGCCAACACCTCATCCTATAAAATAAGTTTATCAATTACCTGAGCAGAGGAGGTAGTTTTTATAGACCAGAAAGGGCTGAAGAAAATAAAAACAGAGAACAAAAAGCAGATTGGTGGTTTCAAAGCTACTTTCCTTATAAAGTTAGAGAGGACTCCTTCATCCTGCTGTATACAATTGTTCTCTCTGTCTCTGTCTCTGTCTCCGTCTCTTTGTCTGTCTCTTTGTCTGTCTCTGTCTTTCTCTCCTCCTCTCACTCTCTCTGAGAAGATCAGATAAAAATTAGTTTTGGGCTGGTGAGGTGAGACTCCAGCAACTTCAGCATGAGTGAACCCCATTTGGTTTGATCTGATGGGCCCAGTTGAAAAGCTCAATCTAAAGCAATGGACACCAGTGTATTATTTCTGCATAAAATCTTTAGATATTTTAAAGTTTATGTTCTGTTTTACCCAGCACTTGAGCTGATGTAAGGGGATTTGGGATGGTTTTAGTGCACCTGCGCTTCCAACATTCCCATCCTCCTCTTCCCCTGAGCAGATCCAGGTAGCACCCAAGCTGCAGTGGTAGAGATACCTGTAAAATAGCATTCGGGGAATAGTTTTGGGCCAAATGAATAAATGGACCAGGGCAGCATAAAAGCAGAATGGCTGAATTATTCTGGAGTGGTTGATTTTTCGCCTCACTAAGGCAGCAGGTGATTTTCAGTAACCAAAAGCAGAACAGCTGCTTCCCATCACCTTCCTCAAAACCCCAGCAGCGAGTGTTGCTGTGACCTCAGTCCTGCTGGCACTTGCTGCACAGGGAGGACGTGCAGGTTCAGAAATCTTGTGAAATAAAGTCAAGAAAATTTACAGGATGCCTGCAGGGCAGGGGATACAAAAAGACCAAATGGGAGTTTATGTAGTGACTGTACCAGCAAAAACTTCCCCTGGTGGCTGGCTGTGAAGCCCAGAATTTGGCTCCTAATGTCATCAGGAGTGACACATGTTATTGATGGCACTGCTTCCTGGAATCTGCTTGAATCTTGCACATTTCTCTCTGTGTCTCTGTCTCTCTGTCACTTTTCCCCACTCCTCTCTCTCTCACATACACTCCATTTTTCCCTGCTGGTGGTACCCAGGTGTGGGGAAGGCAACTGTATGTAGGGTCTCCCAGTAGGGAGGGGCAGCTCTTCCTGTGACAGGCACTTTGATGAATCAGGGTCGTACTCCAAGAACATCTAAAGATGATTCAGCATCAGCATGAGGTACTTTGAGTTTTTTGGCATTTTCTAAGCTACCGGGGAGGGGGACAAAAAGGTGGAAATGAATCACTTCATGTAAATAAAAGTTCAGTAGTACTTTTATGGAGGAAAAGCAGACACAGCCCATCATAGAAATGACAGTCTGTGTGCCAGGAGGGAGGTAAGCAGAGAACAGTATGAACACGCACCGGGTCACCTCCTGGGGTAGTCTGGTCTTGCCCCAGGTGGAGTGGGGGAATTATTCAGGCAAGAAGTGAACAAGACAGAGATGTGGATAAATATCGTTATGAGAATCATGACCAAGAGTTGTCAGGAAGGGAAGTTTTAAAGAATTTCCTTCCCTGGACCTTTTAGGGCAGATTCTGAAATTGCTATTGCTGTTATTACTGTTGTTATGACTGATTTTGCAGAAAAATGTTGCGGAGGTAACACGTAGGGTTTGCTCCTTGTCCTTATAAAGTTGGTGTGAAGTCCTGACTTGTTTAAACTGTTTCCTTACTCAAGCTATGTAAGATCAAATATTTCAAGTGTTTCTTTGACAACTTTGAATGTCATGTGATACCAAATATCTAACTGTGAGTTCTTCTACTCTGACCAGCTATGAGCCACACTAATTAGAAAAGGTTTCTCACATCACAGATTCCCTCATTAGGTAGGCCAGGGGCACTGTCTTGGTTACTTTTCTCTTGCTGCTGAGACAAAATACCCAACGCCCAAATTGAAGGAAGGAATGGTTTATTTAGCTTACAGTTTGTGGAGGTTTCAGTCCTTACTTGGCTGGTTCTGAGGCAGAATGGCACATGGCAGAGGGCAAACTGTTCACCGCAGCAGAGCACAGCAAAAGCCCCAAGCAAAAGGGAGGAATGGCTGCAAGCAGCCTCCTTTTCTCCCTTACCTTGTAAACAGTCTACCCCCACCCAAGGGCATGTAGCTCTCACACAGTCTCCATGCCCTCCTCTTCCACAGGCTCAGGATGTCTATAAAGTAAGCACCTTGGCTTCCTGCAGAGTCACTCAGTTAAACCTCCAGATTCCCCAAGTTGACACAATGTATCAACCATAACAGGCACTGAGCCTAGTTTTCAACCCAAAGGGCTTCATTGCCTTGCCAGTCTGTGAAATTCAAACAAATCAATCACACCCCCATGAAAACTGGGGAGCACTTGATACTACAAAGCTTGCATCTCCCAATCCCTAGTTGTTTAATTATTTCTGAGGGCAGCTGCCACCACTCCATCCCCACCATGCAGCCTTTCATGGCATGTGGCATCCTCCCCTTCCCAAGTTGGGAATACATATGCATGATGAACTTCTGTCAATCTCACCCGTCTAATGTCAAGTGTCAGGTGTTCTGCAATTTCCTTCTACTCAGGGTGGGGAATCTCCTCTCCATTGGTAGAGTAAGTGGGAGATTACCAGAATATCAACACACTTATACTTTCTGGGCATTTGCCAGTACCTGGCTCACCCACTGGCCAAAAGACTGTTCAAGTTTCTGGATACAGTCATCCACAGATGCACAGAGAGCTAATACACAGTCAGAGTAAGGAAGTGATAGGCATAGCACTCACCTTTTGATCTTCTCAAGCTTGGAGCAACCTCATAATCCAGGCACTAGGCAGGGGTCAAGGCTTTGAGCTTATCTAGCAGAAGCAGTTGACTCCATCTTACTCTGGCTTCAAACACCTGTATTTCCTCACAGTAAAGCAGAGCCATTAAGACATACCGCATTCTGCCATCAGCTGCTTATTTTATGTCTGGGATCAGTCGTTCTTGAGGTCTCCTAGTTTCAATGTTTAAGATACATTTGACATAGCAATATCAACATGGAAAAGGATGAACATATTGGTAGAATTAAATTGGAATTCACAAACAAAGTACTATTCTAGGTACTGTCAGTTTCAGTAAAACAGCCCTGTTACTAAACAGAGGCTAGCTTACCAAATGCAAGTATTACTTTGTGCTTGGCTTTGTTATTCTCAGTGTCAAAGATACTTGCTTTTCTCTTTCCCATATAGAACCTCAAAATGCCAATATCCCAGCCCATGGAATATTTTCTTTAGACTGGTCAATTTGCTTGAGTAATTTACTTCAAATAAGATTTTAAAAATATATTTTTCTCTTCATCTTACAAAATGAGTAATGCAAGCTGGGACGTGGAGCTACAAAGTCATTGCAAAAAAATTACACAGGAAAACTGCTATTTTTGGCTTTAATCCCTACCAGTTTGCCAACTTGTTGCAAATTATACTTATCAAGGGATCATACACTTTTCTGTCTTGTTTCATCCTGAACTCTAAAATGTTCACAGAGACCATGAATGATATGTGATTTAAATAGTGTTGCTATTACTACATTTTCCAGCTCTATCTCCAAAAATAAACTTCCTTTGATTCCAGCTTTTTAGGGACATAAATTATATTTACAGGAAAGAAAAGCATTACTGAAATTATTTATAATACATCTGTAACTGGAATGCTTTATCAGTTAGGTTATAAAGTCCATATACTTTTACTAGTTTATGTTATAAAAGGATGAACTTATAATAAATTAGGAACCATAGCTATTCCTTTCAAATAATTCTTAATGGCATACCTTAAAAATATTTAAAATGTACAAAAATAAATTTTTAAAGAAAGTAATTTTGGGGCTGGGGGTACAGCTCAGTGGGCTAAGTGCTTGCCGCTGAGCACTAGGGCCCTGAGTTCGATCCCCGGTCCCGGAAAAAAAAAAAAAAAAAAAAGAAAGTAATTTTATTTTACTTGCTTCCTGTGACATTTGAGACATTCAAATTAAACATCCATAATATATAGTACATGGGTGCAGTTGCTTTTTTAATTTTATTATTTATTTATTTATTTTTATTTTAAAGCTAAAAGATTGGAGACATATAAACCAGAATAACACAAAAACAATAAAGGAAATACAAAATTATAGAGAAGGTAATAGGGAATTGGCACTGGATGCTGTATTACATAATGTTGTCTTCATATTTGTTACTCTGTTATACAGATGATGGCTCATTCAATTAATCAATTTTCTCCACTCTCATCTCCATTGTTCTCCCATCCAATCAGTCATCTTCCCTCTGATAATAACTGCATTTTTTGGTTTATATACTCCCTTGGGCTCTCACATTGGGAAGAGACACGGCTGCTTCAAATTATGCTGTAACAAATGTGTGCACACAAATTGCTATGGCAGGAGGTGGAAAAGCACCCATCCTCAAAGACAATAGATAGGCAGGGAACCAGGTTCACTATGGTCAAGCCCCCATTGACAAGCCTTCAAGGCCACTGGGAGTCTGGTTGAGTCGGCACCCCGTGAACCACCAGGCTCCGCCTTGATGTAGCATGCCCAGAGGCCCAGTTAAGTCCTTGGGGTTGCCCCAGCAGAATGCCAGGCTCCACTCCATCAAGGCGTTCCTGAGGGCCTGGTCGAGTCCAAGGACTGTCGGGCTCTGCCCCATCGCTGCCCTCCCAGAGGCCCGGTCCAGGACCTCAGGGTTTTCATGTAGCCTAGAGGGAGCCACCCTCTGCCCTCAGGCTGCTGAGCTCCCTGTCAAGGCCCCCAGGGTGCCCTCACAGGTCACTAGTGTCTCCCTGCAGGCGGCCTATGACTCTTTGAAGGCTATCCCCACCCAGCTAGAGTACCAGGTCTGCACCCTAGTTCCAGGTCTTTGCCTCCTCCCACCTCTCGATCTCCAGGGCTGCTGCTCCCCACCTCTTGCAGGTGGGCATTGGGTGCACTTATGATGCTGGGCACAAGTGATGTAAGGTCTCCCCCACCTGTGCTCACTGAGGTAGTCCAGGGTATGTGCGAAGTGTAGTTATTAGTTCTAGGAGACAATTGGGAGATTTTCTTGGGTCTTCTGTGTAGAGTATGTTGTTGTCTCTTGGACTCCAGGTCTACTGCTTTTTGTGTAATTTGTCGCTATGGGTTCATATATTCAAGCAGTATGAAGTCCCTCTTGGTACTCATATTAGTAGTTTAGGGTGAGTCCTGAAGCCCATGGACTCATCCCGTTGCTGTCGGGAGCACATGTTGAGCACACGGTCACCAAGACTCAAGATGCTCACAGAAGGAGTTCAGAGTGGGAGCTAAAGCCCAGTAACTCAGCTCATGCTTCCTGCTTGGTGATAGAGTGAGAAGGATGTGGGGCCATGTGATCCATCTCCATCTGCAGCTCTTTCTTACTGTTGTGCTATAGTTCCCGTTTGTTCTTTGGCTGGATCCCTGGGAGTTGCTGTGGCCCTGGGATTGTTGCCGCTGCTCTCTGCTGGTAGTTGCTCGCACAGTGGAGAGGTAGGAGGCCACAGCCTTGGGGCAGGCATAGAGCTGGGTGTGTGGCATTGAGCTGGGCTATGTACTGGTTGCTTTGACTCCACCTTGCCTCAGGGTGCTGGTCACCACAGAGTGGGCATGCTGCTTTAGTGGCTTGTAACTTTTCATCCTCACGCTGGGTTCAACAACACCTCCCATCTGCTCCTGCCTCTTTTCTGGGTTGCGCCTTTTCCACTCCAGATTCAGCACAGCTCTCAGAACTCCGCTCTCCCCTGGCCAAGTCAGGAGGCTCCCACGAGCACCGGCTTCCGAAGCTGAAGCTGTGAGTGCCAGAATGAGGGAGCGGGCCGAAGGTGTGTATGGAGCGGTGACTCCCTCCTTCTCTGCCCTCTCTTCCTCTAACTGCACCATGGTGGCCCTCCAAGATTTTCCTCCAGGAGAGGTCTTGTTTGCTCTTTCTGAGGGCTTCAATTCTCATATCAGATCCTTCCTGGGCCCGGGGTATCCACTTCTATCCTTCTTGTCTTTCTCATGTTGCTATATTCCGGTGTCTGTGTGGCGATCCTCTAGGAGGATCTTTCTCTGCTGCTTACCTGGTCGCCATCTTTCCAGAAATTCAGTTGCTGTTTTTTAAATGAGGTATTTAGTAATATAATTTTGATCATTGAAATTATTAAACAGTCAATCTATTTTACACAAGGAGAAGCTCCCTCCAAATAAGGGAGAGGTTTATGGAGAGAATGTTATTCAATAGCCAGAAGTCTTTATTGGCCAGAATCCAAAGAAAAGAATTGTAAAATCAGATATGAAGTTCAGTGGAGCACATGGTCAGTTGATTTCTGAGGTGACCTGCAGGATTCCCTCTGCCTGACTCGGCACTGTGTGTGTATGTGACAGAGGGTAGAGAAGATGGTGGGACTCACTCAGTGAGTATGTTTTGTTCCAAGGTGCAGTTGACTTTAAGGTAGGGAAATTATTGATGTAGGTTGGCCTCACCCCAAAGATGCTTGTCTCTGGCTTGTCACAGGAGGGGAGATCAGAGGATTGGAGGAGGAGAAGTAGTCCACATGCTTTCATTAGCTTAAAGACCCAGTGTCAAGTGGCAAACAAAATTGTGGTAGTGTCTAGAAGCTGACAGTTGACACTGGTTGATAGAAAGAAATGGGAGTTCTTACCACTGCAAGGAACTAAACTATGCTAACAAGAACTAGCTTGGGTGCAGACTTTTCTCGAGAGCCAGAAGGCAAGTACTGAGAACAGCTACCACTTTGATGTCGGCTGTATTAGTACCCTGCACAAAGAATCCAGCCACGCCATAATAGACCTGTGACCTACAGATTGATGAGCTGGCAAATGGGTAGTGTTTTAAAATGACGACCTTCTGATAATTTGTTACAGAGAAATATAAAGTTTAACACACAGATAGAATTATATTTCATAGGAAATGTAAGTAGGGAAATTTACATTTATTACTCATTATTCTTCACAAGAGAACAGGTGGAAAGGCAGGAGGGGGCACAGTCTAGTGCTCAGTTTTCCTGAACTCTCTATGGTGCAGTTCTGATTTTGTTTATCTGCAACCTATTGTAGACTGGTAGTACTACCAAGTATGTTAAAATAAATCAGTATAAAATGAAGTGCAAAATAAAAATAAGCAAAAATCAATTCCAAATTTGTGATTATTGGATTTAGTAGTCGTAAAGTTACTTTGCCAAATGGCAAGAACTATTTATAAGCACTTACTCTCCATTCTAATACTTTTTGCAGCTCACTAACAATCCATGGACTGGCTCTGGATAATGGACCACAGTTTGAGTAGCACTGGCTTCAACTGCAGTTAGACTGGAAAGCTGCTGAGACTAAAAGAATCAACACACTCTAGGACTCAAGAAGGTAAAAATGTAGCCACTTAGGTATTGTAAGCTGCTTTTATGTGAAAATAACTATAGACATTAATAGTTTGTTCTCAAGATGGTTTTCTTAGTCACTGAAACACTTGAAGTATAAGAAAAATGAAAAAATGATTTTATATAAGATAACAGAAAGGAACTAAAAATATTGTTAGGAAGCATGGGTGTTTATGAGCTTTGGGAGTCTAGAAAATGACACTCGTTTGCAGATCTTTCTAAATGTAATTCTGACTCAAACTGAGCACTTTATGTAGAGATGGTGTGCTAGTATCCCTGTCTCCAGGTATTGCTTCATTTTTTCAATTTTTAAAAATTGCATATATTTAAGGTATGCAGTTTGATTTGACATGTGTGTACCTTGTGAATAATTATTATAATCAAGATAATAACATATCCATCACTTCATGCAGCTACCATTTTGTTCCTGTGGGTGTCAGAACACTTAGGAACCACCAGCTCAGCATACTTCACAGAGGCAGTACAACATTGCTACCTATATTTACCATCTTCTATTTTAGGTCTCCAAAACTTACTCATCTGGTAGAACTCAGCCTTCATACCTTATGACCAACATTTCTCCACTTCTCCCTCTCTTTGATCCCTAGTAACCACCATTCTACTCTCTGCTTCCGTGAATTTTAGATTCTGCATATAAGAGCAATCATGTAGACAATTTGTCTTCCTGGGCTTGGCAAAATTCATTTAGCAAACTCTTGTGCAGGACCATCCCTATCATCAATAGCGGCAGAATTTCCTTCATTTTAAAAATGGAGTAGTATTGCACTGCATGTAAATACCACATGTTCTCGATGGACATTTATGTTGTTTTAATGAGAATAGTGATGCAAAGAAAATAGAAGCACAAATATTTCATACAGACCCCAATTTTAATTCTTTTGTATATAAACCCAAATGTGAGATAGCTGGGTCACAGGGTAGCTCCACTGTTTGAGGAACCTCCTTACTGTTTTTCCTAACGGCTGTATTAATTTACATTCTTACCAACAGGGTCCCTGGGTTCCCTTTAGTCTGTCTCCTGGCCAACTCTTGCTACCTTTTATTTTCTAACACTCCCCATCCTAACAGGTGTAAGGTGATCTCTCACCGTGGTTTGATTTGCATTTCTCTGGTGATTAGTTATGCAAAACCCCCTGTAGTAAACCTGTGGCCATCTGTGAGTCTTTGGACATTTCCCAAGGCATTTTTACACATTTTAAAATTAGGTTTCGTTTTTTGTTATTGAGTCCTATAAAATTCCTTGGATGTTGTGTATATAACCTGAAATCAGTTTGGTAAAAAAATGATTCTTTCTTTTCCTGTTGGGCACTCTTTATATTCAGAACATTTGCTGTAGAATTTAAAAGAACAATTTTCTGACAGCGTTCACAAAAGTGTAAAGAAAATTGCTGAATTAAGCATGATTCCAGTAAGAGAACTGAAGAGCAGCGGGACATCGATATTGTACACTTCATATTTGTGAAGGAATGCGCTCTTAGGAGGACTGCTATCCTGTGAGAACTGTGACATGGAAATTGGTAGTGTCGTTCAGTGCAGCGCCACATACCTGAAAGCAACATTGGAGCTACTGGATCTGGACATCTCATACTGTCTCACGTGAGTGACACAGGTTCTGCCTCTCTTGTCTCTTAAGGACCCTATGCACCCTTCTTTTTTTTTTTGGCGGTACTGGGGATCGAACTCAGGACCCTGCGCTTGCTAGGCAGGCGCTTATTCCACTGAGCTATATCCCCAGCCCCTATGCACCCTTCTAATGGTGCAATGTTTTTTCCCACTGACTTCATATACAATCTCAGAATCTTACTCAGCATAGTATTCTAGTATGTTAATAATATGTTGGGATGAAAACATCATATCACAGCGATACATGTGCACCCATGTTTATAGCAGCGCAAGTTGTAATAGCTAAATTGTGGAAGCAACCCAAATGTCCATCCACAGAGGACTGGATTAAAAAAAACTGTGGCATTTTTATATAATGGAATATTACTCATCCATAAAGAGGGAAAGACTTGGGGCTTTTGTAGGCAAATGGTCACAATTAGACACCATACTCATAAGTGAAATAAATCAGAGGTACATATGCAAGCAACGTATTGTGTCACTAGTGTAAGAATCTGAGGGTGGGAATATAAATAAAGAGGTGTGAAGGGAATCTGCTGAAAGGTAAAGAACAGATTGGATGAGGAAAAGGAGAAAAGGAAGAAAGAGGCAAATATGTGTGTATGTATGTACATATGTGCAGGATGGCTAACATGGTTCCACTATTGTCTTATGTCGCTTTATGGTAAAGAATAGTTGATGACTGGTTGTTTGATCAGTCTTGTATGTCTATATGTATTTTCCTGAGCATACACTTTGAAGTTATCAATATGTAATACAACAACCATTGTTGGTTCCCTGTTGCTTTGTCTATAATTCAATTTTGATTGTATTGTTCTTGTGCTACTTTGTGTCTCTTTGTTAATGTTTTCCTCTCTTTTGTTGTTCTTTTTCTTTTATATTTTAAAAAAATTAAAAAAAATAATATGTTGGATTAGCTCAAAAGTAATTCTGTACATTATCTATAATCTACCTGAATCATTCAAGATGGATTGTACTTCTTCTTCTCTAGATTAAATTTATTACAATGTCATTCTCATCTGGGCCTATGGCTGGGAGTGGAGCACCACAAAGAGAAACCAACATTCTTAGTAACTTCTAAACATAAAGGCATGTCTAGATTAAAATATTTAAAAGAGCCTTCCTTGGACCAGCTATAGGCTGGAACCCTTAAGTTTGGAGTAAGACCAATAACTGTCTGATAGATTCACTCTGTGCTGAAAATTGATTTCAAATCAAGCCACTCTGAACAGAGTGTACAACTTGTTAAAATATTATTTGTTCGGATCTATCAGTGGTTTTTCTATCAATGAAAGGGGCAGAGGAGATCAACTATATAATTCTATTGGAGGCAATTCTTTTCTGGCACACTTTTACAATTTTGGTCATGACTAAATAAGATTGGATAGCATGTATTCATTAAATTTCCAGATGCGTAAATTAGGTAGGACCTTGAATAACTGTGTTAAAATAGAACCATGTTTGCTCTTCGGTTTCTAAAAACAAGCAAAACATAAAGGATAATAAAAGCATTACTGCAAACATGTTTAAACTGTTGGCAGCCCTGGATTTTGTCAAGTATTCAGGAAGCATATTGCAGTATCAAGTAATTGGCCAAGACTTGAAAGCTGCTTCACAATGGATGTGGCTCAAAGTGTGAGGGTTGATGTCACACTACTGGTGACATCACCTCTCTGGGCATATGTGTGGAGCACATGTTTATGCAGTGCTTACTAAGGAAAACACTCCAAGCAATGCACAACATTGCAAGTGTATTTAAAATTAAACATAAGACAAAACATTGGAAGAAAACCGCACCTGAATTTTGGGGCTTGCATGAAACAAGATAGGCTGTGAGCCCCCTAAAAGGTATTCATATGATAAGTCATCAAGCCAGTGGTTCCTAGGATGTTGTGTAAAAACCAACAAACTTGGTTTTTCTGATTCTTTCAACTTGCTTCTTTGGTAGAGTAAACAGTATGAGCATGAAGCAGGAAGGATGACAGCATAACTTAACTTTAAGAAGATTTGGTAATATAAATTTTATGAATTATTAATGCAAACTTTTCAAATTTCAAAAAGTATTCAAGAGGAATGAGAGATGAATTCTGGAACAGTGGAGTGATGTGCTAGCTTTGTTGACATTATGCTCCATGAAACATTCATAACTGGTAAAGTTACTAAAAAAGGAAAATTAAAATCTTTGGAAATGTACTTGGACAAAGTACATTTATACTTGAAGTATAAATGAAGCAAACTTTATCTAGGAAAATCTACCTTATATCAGTAAGAACAGGAAGAATCTGTGGCATTTGAGCCACAAACTGCTCTCAGTTCAGCATGATGGAATCTCTACTCCAAGCTGATGCAGCCAAAAACACAGGGCTTCCTCTGTCCCCAGCTTCTTGTTGAGGGCTATGTACCTGCCCGGGAGAGGTAGGCCACTGGAATTTCTTATTTCCTCTCCCTGCTCCATGCTGCAGAGCCTCTATTCCCAGAAAACGGAGTCTAAGATTTACTTCTTCTAGCCATCCTTTGTGCATAGGGCCAAAGTGCTTTACAAGCATGACCGCCCAAGAACACTGGGGCCCTGATTGTTCTTTGCCAATTTTGCTTGTAAGGTAAAGGTTACATGCTGGAAAGGTAAGCTGAGAAGACCATAGGCTGCTGTTGTGCTGGCCTTGGTTATGAGTCAGGCATAACACCTTGGTTATGAATCAGACGTATCATAAGAAACAAGTAAGTCACTATCCCAGCACCCTGTTTTATAGTAGTGGTACAGAAGTATTGTTTAGCAAGAGAAAAGACCATAGGAACAAAGAGCTCCAAGTTCTACCTAAAGAATAGACTTTGACTGAAAGAGTGTGGGAAAGATCATGCCTAGACTTAAAATATATAGTAATAATAATATCATGAAAAAGAAAGTAGGAATAGGAGTATATAAGAAAAACATTTCTATACATTACTAGAATTAAGCTAGTATGATCTGAAGTTCCTAGAGAAGCCACTAGGAAAATAACAAAAATAGTGAAGAAATGGTCATCTGGTGAATGAACAAATTAAAAGTTGTATATTTTTATAATGAAATATTATTTGGCTCTAGAAGGAATGACACAAATAACCCTTAAACATTACACTAAGTGAAAGAATTCAGTTACAAAGAAATACATGTTATGATTTTAACCACATTAAATGTCCAGAAGAGCAAATTTATTGAGACTGAAAGTAAATTAGTAGTTGTTTAAGGAGGTAGAATGGAGAGTGATCATTAATAATTTTGGGCTGTGGGCATAATAAAAATGTTCTAAAGTTGGACTGCAACAATGTTTTCTACCTGTGAATATACTAAAAAAATCATTGAGTTGTACATTTTAAGTGGGTGAATGGTGTGGCATCTGAAATGTATCTCAATGGAAAAGTAGATGAAAAAATTGAATGATCAAAGCATCTTAATTAAGCAGTTCTTAGTGATAGTGTTTGGAGAATGGGGAGAATCTATGGATGAACTGAAAAGGTAAAAGATAATCAGAGGGATTCAACGGAGTGTTATTCCTTGGCCTGGTGGGTATTTCATTCAATTAAGTATCAAACATTCATTCATTCACCATTCCTTTGTGTTTTCATCCTTTCATTATTTATCATTCATTCAACTGACATCTGTTAACTCTCTGCTATGTGCTAATACCACACTGAGGTCAGGAGGTATTGTCTAGCAAGACAATACCTGTCTAATTGTTTTAGATTAGGATATACTGGATTACAGAATTTGAGATCTGGAAGTACTTTGGGGATTTCTAATTGCTTTCAAATGTCTCATTTCACAGATGGTAAAAATTAAATTAATGTACATTTGAGAGCACACTGAGACAGTAACAATGCTGATTTCTGGTTTTAGGTTTTTTCTCTGATATTTTGACTCCAGGGTACATAGATTCACAAGGGAAATCACCCATGAACGTGGGCAATAGGCCATGATACTAATGCTGGGGTTATCTCTGCTCACGAAGATCACTGCTTCTTCAGTCAATATGCAGATGGAGATATTGCTCCGTATTGCTTTTTGTGGTGAAAAGAGGATATTTAACTTCCTTCCTGTCATTTTTCTGTGCAGTCATTAGTGACCACAGAACTTGAAAATGTGTGTAAAGTGGATGAGTGATCTTCCATTTCAAAGAGTGAAAATGAGCCAGGTTCACAGGGAGGTATAACTGGACTGTGAACCTTTGGTCATATGGTAGATTGAAAAGCCACATGGGAATGCTCACTATAATGATCTCTTGCATTTACGTATTGGACTCATCACCTAAAATAGACACTTGTCATTTATTTTGGCTCTTTGCTCATTCTGGTTCAGCATCTAAACTCTTAGTAAAATGTCAAGAGAATATTTAGCTCCTCATGCTCCGTGTCTTGATGTGGAACAGACTGTCTGTTAGTACAGAAGCTGACAGTGCAGGAGTTTTGCTTTTCCAAGTTCCTTTGAAGTGGAACACAGTCACAAAACATATCAGTCAGAACACTTATGTCCAAATTTGAGTCAAGAGCTTCACTGAAGTAGTAAAGAAGAAGAACCTTCTCTTATGACTAAGGTCCAATCAGTTGAAGCTGTTCCCTCATGGAGCAAGGATCTAGATGAAGGATTTTTACATACCTGCAAGATCTTCCATTGATTCTGTAAGTTGTGCATAATTTTCTTAATGAATTTCTTTTCTTATTAACTCAACCCAGAATTCACTGCTGTGCCTTATTACTAAAGGCTCTGACTGACACAGCACTCACCCCATCATCTAGTTAATTGTAGGGATAATCAGCCACCAGAGTGCGTTACTTTTCTGGACTATGAAGGGCAAAGATATTAAGTGGAGGATCTGTAACAGTATTAAAAGGGAGAAAGCTGCTCTTCAAACATATTAAACAATGAAATTTTATTTTGATATATTATTTTAAAATCCATTTAAAATTAAATAACTAAAATGAATTATATACATATGACACTAGCAACAGTTTATTTCTCAGTGGAGAAATTTGAAAAAATTGCAACATAATGGACAAATTTGTAAATAAATTAAAACGATGAAACAAGGTAAAATCAAGTAAGAAAAATAAAATGGAGTTTTATACTGAAGTTTATGCACAGAATGTATATTACAAAATTTAATACACTTCCTAGAGGTGTATAGTAGTTCTTGTGTGACTATATAATTTGTTACACGAATGGGATGATTTGATGAAAGGCAACTCTGATTAATTACTTTAGACCAATGGATGTTAATCTGAAGTATTTCTGGGCAAAGAGGAGCATATACTTATACTGAATAATGCATCAGGGCCCACTCAATAAAACACACACACATACACAGAGTACACATTAATAAATTTAGATTTCACCATTTTCCCCAAAGTCTTAGCATATTGCTTGCTTATATGGGAAAGAGCAGTCTTCAAATATCAGTAGCTTGAAAAATTAAGGTTTATATCTTATTCATGTACATATTCCTTGATAGTTAGCTGGGACTTTCCTTTGCTCTTTTATCATTATTGAAGCACATAGTGGTAGAACATTTACAATCTAGGACATTCTGTATCAACATGGCAGAAGAAAAACGGCATCTTATAAGTGCAGCAACTAACTGTTATGCAAAGAAATGCTTCTAGCCTACTTCATTGGCCAGTAGTGGTCACATGGCCTTGCCAACTACAGGAGTCCAGGAAGTATGATCTAACCCTAAGCCTGGAGTCCAGAGAACTGTAAATATTTGGTTAGCAACCCTATAAGCTAACACAGGAAGCATTATTATTTTTTTTTAAAGATGGTACTCTTGTTTTAAACTAAACATACTTCAGAATAGTTTCAGATTTACAGAAAATTTGCAGAGATAGCATAATGTCTTAAAAAATATGTGTATCTTTACAACTGAAAAATGTTCATGCTCAGTACCAGGAGACACCAGGAAGAAAATAAAATATTGGAATATATTGTTTCCTAAAATATCTGTTTTCTGGTGATTTTATGTCCTTACCTTTTGCCAACTAATGTTGTAAGTGGCAAAAGTCAACCCTAGGCTTGCTCTGCTAGCCTGGAGCTCTGCCAAGGAGTGGCTTCTACTATCATTCAATAATTGGAGAAAAAATATATCATGTCTTTAAGACAAATCAGAGACTAAGTCACCAGTGCCATTTAGAAGGACAGCTATCTATAAGAACCATAACATCCGTCCAGAGATATGTAGAAGACAGAAGTTACAGAGATACTTTCAGCAACCCCTGATCAGAGTGTAGCTCTGGGGTCCCACTTTTGTTGGAACTGAGAGCGCCACTGATACAGCACAGGGAAAACGTGGCAGTGCTTGAAGGGGCCGCCTGACAGGTTTGACCTGTAGGTGGCGCCTACTGCGTTCTTGCTATGAACATGTATGTTTGGAGAACAAAAATACACTATTGTTTAGTGGTTGGGGATTGCAATGCTATTTCTTCCATTTTAAAACCTAGCACCGAAAAGAAAGTATTTATACTCTACAGAAGTCCAATGGTAAATTAGAGACAATCATTTATCTCACAGAATTTGAAGCCTTGATTAGACTGAAGGCAAATCACACATTTGGCTCCAAGAATTTGGCAACAGCTGAATGTAAAGGGGGAAATAGGAAAAATGTGCAGTTTGGAGTACAAGAGACAAAAATATAACAAATATTCAGGAGAAACACATTCACATTGTCACATTGTGGCTGAGATAAGAGACAAATGCTTATTACCAGTCCTGAAAAACAAAAGAGGAAGAAACAAAACCCAGCATAATATAATGATAATGCCCTTAGCAAATATTGTAATGGATTATGTTGAAGTATCTCACTTAATAATCTGTAGTATGTTCCATTGTGCCAAAACTTTATTTAAGATAATAGAAAATTTATTTAATTAAAATATATAGTTCATTAGAATGACTATATAGTTTGTATTCCAGAGAATGGGCATTTTTGAGACTAAAAGGAGGTGGGTATTAACTATTTACACCCAAGTTATGGGAATAACTAGGGTTGCCTCATGTAGAATGAATTGAAGGGTCACCTGCTTATCGTAAATTCAGCGTTCCGCAGTTCTTTTTGTACAAAAGTCTCAGTGCTTCCTTTGTTGTGATTATCTACCAGCATTTCCAGTGGTCAAAGGTTCTATGCAGGCAACCAGGTATACTGAGGATTTGGAACCAATGGGATGCTAATATAGAGGATTTTTTTCTCACTGATCCAAAGCCTCTACCTGTTATTGTCCTTTTGTATGGTCTGGCCTCATCCAGGACAACTACGCTACCGTGGGGCATTCTTAATAAACCTGAATGCTCAGCCGATGCAGTGCTGTGAAAATGTATGAATGAAAATAGATGTTTGGAGGGAGGGCTTTACATACTTCCTTGGTGCACTAATTTGCCACTGTATTTTATTTATAGGCCAGACTGACCTGTTTTTCCTTCACATCTTTATTCTAAATTATGCTGTCATGGTGACTATCCTTGTAGCCACATTCTTGAATAGTTTTGGTTTATTTTCTTGGGCCTAATGGCTGATATTTATTTTTTTTAATTTTTGAAAGTAAAAAAAAGGAAAACATTAACAAAGAGACACAAAATAGCACAAGAACAGTACAATCAAAACTGAATTATAGATAAAGTGACAGGGAATTAACAATGTCTGCTGTATTACATATCGATAACTTCCAAGTGTACGCTCAGGAAAACACATACAGATGTACAATTGATTAAACAACCAATCATTAACTGTTCCTCACCATAAAGCGACATATGTCAATAGTGGAACCATGTTAGCCATCCTGCATATACATACATACATACATATTTGTCCCTTTCTTCCTTTTCTCCTGCCCCTCATCCCATTTACACTTTGCTTTTGAGCAGATTTCCTTTATACCTCCAAATTTATATTCCCACTTTCAGGTTCTTACACTAGTGATACAATATGTTGCTTGCATATGTACCTCTGATTTATTTCACTTATGAGTATGGCATCTAATTGTGACCATTTGCCTATAAAAGCCTGAAATTTGTCTTTATTTATAGCTGAGTAATATTCCATTATCTAAAAATGCCACAGATTTTTTATCCAGTCCTCTGTGGATGGATGTTTGGGTTGCTTCCACAATTTAGCTATTACAAATTGCACTGCCATAAAAGTGGGTGCACATATATCACAGTGATACGTTTTTTGATCTTCTGGGAAAATACCCAGAAAGAGAATAGCTGAGTTGAATGGGACCTCTAGACCTAGTTTGCAGAGGAATCTCCAAACTGCTCTCCACAGTGGTTGCACCAGTCTGCATTCCCACCAGCAGTGGAGAAGAGTTTCTATTTCTCCACAGCCTCACCAGCATTTCTTATTGGATGATTTCCTAATGCTGGCCAATCTTACTGGGGTGAGATGAAATCTCAATGTTGTTTTTATTTGTATTTCTCAAATGACTAAAGATGGGAACATGTTCTCATATATTTATTTGCCGTTTGTATTTCTTTATCTAAGAAGTGTGTATTCATCTCAGATGCCCATTTCTAGATTGGATCCTTGAATTTGGACAGGTTCATGTTTTTTAATTCTTTGTATGTTCTAGATAGAAGAACTTTGTCCGAGGGACAGCCAATTAGGATTTTTTCCCAGTTTGTGAGTTTTGTTCTACTTTGCTGGTGATTTTTTTAGATGTGCAAAAACTTTTCAGTAAGATGAGGTCCCAGTTATTGATTCTTTGAAGTGTTTCCCTTGCAGTCTGATTTTTGTTCATGAACTCTCTGTCTACTCCTATGTCTTCAAGATTTTTACCTATTTTCTTTTCCAATAGATTTAGTGTTTCTGTTTTGATATTGAGATCTGTGATCCATTTTGACTTGAGTTTGGTGCATGGTGATAGACTTGGGTCTATTTTCAGTCTTCAGCAAGAAGAAAGCCAATTTTTCTAGCACCATTTATTAAAGAGGCCTTCTTTTTTCCAGTGAGGTTGTTTGGCCCCTTTGTCAAGTATTAGGTGGCTGAGTGTGTTTGTGGTTTTGGCTGCATCTTCTAGTCTGTTCCATTCATCCTCAGGTCTGTTTTTTAGCCAGTACCAGGTTGATTTTATTACAGTAGCTTTGTAGCATGATTTCAGGTCAGGGATTGTGATTCCACCTGACTTGTCCTTGTTGCCCAGGATTGCTTTCGATATTCTGGGTCTCTTCTGGTTCCAGATGAATTTAGGCATGTTTTCTCTAGATCTGTGATGTATGCTAATGGTAGTTTAATCAGAATTGTGTTGAATCTGTATCACAATTTTGGTAGTATGGCCATTTTCACAATGTTGGCTCTTCCTAACCATGAGCAGAGAATGTTTTTCCATTTATTGAAATCCTCATTGATCTCTTATTTCAGAGTACTGTAGTTTTCGCTGAATAAATCTTTTACATCCCTTGTTAGATTGATTCCTAAATATTTCAATTTCTTGGATGCTATTGTAAAAGGTATGGTTAAATTAATTTCTTTTTTTTTAAATTAAAAAAAAATAAAAGTACAAAATCATACGAACAAACAGACACCAATTAGCATAAAAAATAGTACAGTCACAACTAATCTACAGACAAGGTGACATGGTCTCAACAGTGGTTATTGCTTTATCCATTGATACCTTCGAAGTGTAAATATCTGAACCCATATACAGACATGCAAATTTAGTCAGACAATCTTCTCAACAACAGAAAAAATACAAAAACCAAAAATCCAAAGACAAAAAACAAAACAGGCAAACAACAACAACAACAACAACAACAACAACAAAACCACCAATAGTTGCTGCTTTGCATATTGATATCTTCGTAGTGTGTGTTCAGGGTAACACATACAGACATACAAGATTGATCAAATAACCCATCATTGATTATTCCTTAGCATTAAGTGATATAATACAATAGTAGAACCATGTTAGCCCTCCTGCTTATATGTATATTCATATATACATACATACGTTTTTGTCTCTTTCTTTTCTCCTTTCCCTCGTCCCATCTGTTCTTTGTTTTAGAACAGATTTCCTTCATGACTCTTAGTTTATATTCCCACGCTCGGGTTCTTACACCA
>PVLD010013165.1:0-57174 GCA_004027595.1 Dinomys branickii | reverse complement strand
ATTTGCATGTCTGTATATGGGTCCATACATCTACAATTCGAAGATATCAATGGATAAAGCAACAACTACTGTTGAGACCATATCACCTTGTCTATAGATTAGTTGTGATTGTACTATTTTCTATGATAATGGGTGTCTGTTTGTCAATACGTTTTTGTACTTTTATGTTTCTAAAATTAAAAAAAAAAAAAAAAAAAAAAAAAGAGCTAGTCTTACCGGTAAGTATCCGGACAGCGTTTACTGATCTCGCATCCAGGGTAAATTTAGTGTCACTTTGAAACAAAGAGTTCCTCGCCTCTGAGGAACTATTGTCTCAGAGAGACGGGTCCGAGAACAATAAACTCCCAAACAGCCAAATTAGAATTTAGTGGCGCTTTTAATAGTTGAGCCCAACGGCCCCCACTCACGCCTCTGTTTCAAGGCTGAGAAGTGAGAGCCCCGAGCCCATTGTATGCAGGGCTTATAAAGACAAAACCACAATGAATACACAGGTGTAGCAGGGACGTTATGCTTGGGTAACTGTCCTGTTTCTGGCAGGGACGGGCAATGTTCTTTGAATTCTTTCTGAGAAAGAACAAGGAACCTTTAAACAATAATTATGTTACCGTACATGGACTTTAGCTGTTTGAGGTGAATCGGGGGTCAAGCATGGGGTCAGTCTAGCAAGCAGCTGGGTACTTAGGACATTACAGTGGGAAGAACGCAGAGCGGCGCTGCCTGGGAGGAGATCTGCAGAGCTGAAGCAGCTCGGACCCTGCAGTGTCCAGGGAGGGACCGCCCCGGGAGGGGGCCTGCGAGCGCGGGCGAGGGTCGGGTGCTCCAGGACCGCCGACCTCATTTCCCTTTAGTGTGAAACTCTTCACCAATTGGCTACAGCGATGCCCCGAGGCCCGCCCCCATTATTGATTGGATTCAAGGCGGCCAAGCTCCCGCCCCTCTCCGCTGCTCCCGGTGCCCTGTTGCCTAGCAACCGATTGGCGTCGTCCACCAAGGTTAGCACACCCGGGAAGCGGAAAGGACAGCTTGCTAGCCCAGCCTGACGCTTACTTGACAGTCTCACTCCCTCTTGCGCGACCACAGGGGCTTCGTTCACTTAGGGACTCATCCAAGTTTGTCCCGCGGGACAAGCCACAGACGAGCAGGACTTGTTTCCTTTCTGGAATTCCTCAGGTCAGAGGAGGAAAATACGGTCACTGTGCTACTTCAAACTTAGAAGCTGCTCATCCTGGGAGCTTTCTGGGGTTCCAGAAAACAGGCGCCTTCTGTCAGCTAACTGGGTGTATCAGAGGGGACTCTCAAACCCCAGATGAGTGAGCGGCAGTAACCCTGAGGAGTCTGGCAACAGGGCGGGACAGACCCCGGCTGCCTGACCATGCACAGCCGAGCTTATGCCTTGCTACAAAGAGACTACAGAGAGCTGATGGAGAAAGGTTACGAGGTGAGTCCTGGGGTGGGGGGTCTCACTGGGTCATGATTTTTAAGAAACATGGTTCATGTTTGTTCTATAAGTCATGATTTAATTAAGCCTAATTTGCCATGATAGTATTATTAAACAAATGTATTTCATAATAATTACTATCACTTAGAAATGAAAATGGCTGAAAGTATTGAGTAAATCGTGCTGAGTAACAAACTGAATTGAAAAATAAAATAAAAATAAAATAAAAACCTGAATTGGAGCCCAGAGTACTGGGGCCTATTAGATATAGAGTAGCTGGTGCAGGATTATGTGCATTAATCATAATGCTATCAAATAAGTAGTATTTCACTTTACCCACTAGAAACCTAGAGCTCAGAAGGATTTGGGCCCAGGACTCCATTGCACGGTTTCTAAATCCAATCCTTTTTTCTTAACCTGTCTGCTCTGCTACTCACTGCCCTGTGCAGTTAATTTTAGCACAGAAAAAGGTAATGCCCTTTGCCCCTAATGTCACCAGTGAAGTTACTGGTGTTTGTGGTGCTGATTTACAGGGATGACAAATGGATGTGAGAGAGAGAGAGAAAGAACAGAAAGAAAGTCCTGTGTAGACGGAAGGTGCCCAGCACTACCAAGTCGCACTGCTGGCTAAAGTGCAGTGCTGTGACTCTGTTTTCATCCGTGGTATGGAAGTGTAGAAGGGGCAAGACCCTCGCCAGAGATGTTAGGAACAATTACCAGGTTGGCCAACAAACATCTCAGAGGCATGGGCCTAGCATTTGATATATTTCTGTATATTCTAAACTCTGTAGTTCTCTGGTGAAAGAGAATTCAATGAAGGGACGTACAAATATAGATACCTTATCTATATTTATATTTAGAGATAAGATATTCATACAGGCAAGCACTTAGTATCCTTGATAACTATGTGTTTGGGTAGAAATATTTATTGGATTATTTCAGTGTAATTACTGAAATAATTCTTATTATTTCAGTCCAATTACTGAAATAATTTCTGTTTCTCCATTGAAATAATACCTCAATAGAAAAAAATTATTTTTTATGCAAGTGTAACTTTAGATTTGTTTCATAAAGAAAATGTCTCTGGCTGGGCATGGTGGAGCAAATGTAGAATCCCAGCACTCTGGGAGGCAGAGGCAGGAGGATCACAGGTTTGAGCCCAACCTGGGCAGCTTAGTGACTTAACAAGAACTTGTCTCAAAGTTTAAAAAAAGGGCTAGGGATGTAGCTCAATTAGAAGGCCCTGCCTTTAGTTTAATACCCAGTACTTTAGAAGAATGAGAGAGACAGACAGACAGAGAGAGAGAGAGAACGAAAGGAAGAAAGGGAGAGAAGTTAGTTATGGCGGCATCTAAATGACCCCCAAAGTCTCATGCTGTCATAGGTGGGGCTTTTCCAGAGGTGGCTGGACCTAGGGTGTGTGATTGATTCAGGGCACAATGTCAGCATTAAGGGTGTGAATGCTACCTGCCCACCTGGGTACAGTACGAGGGACAGCGAAGAGGATTGCTGCTAGTTACTTGTAGTTGTCACTGGCTTGCTGCTTGCTGTCTTCTGCCTTCCGTGAACAGTCTCTCCTCTGTGATCCCCCTCTGCCCACCCCACCCTGCGTTGGAGCCAGCTGACTATGCGCTGAAACCTCCACAAACTGTGAGCCAAATAAACCTTTCCTCCTTTAACTTTGGGTATTGAGTGTTCCATCTCAGCAAAGAGAAAAGGAAGACAGAAAGAAAAATAAAACATTCCTATCTCCATATGCCTTCCATATAGCATCCAAAGAGTCTTTAAAAGATTTGAAGAAACAAATGCCTTCCAGCTATTTCCTTCTTTCCTAATTTGCATCTTAAGTTGCCGCTGAGTTACGCAGAAGCAGTGAGCTGTCCAGCCCAGTCTCCATCCTTTTGTGCCGCTTGTTATTTTTACATTTTAAATTTATCAGTGAGTGTGGATTCAACCTTAACTTCTACTATGCGGTAAGACATATAACACCTCTCTAGGTCAACAAATACATATACGCAAGGGAAAGAAAATATTTAGGTTTTGGAATTCAATGTAACCTGGTGTCTGACTTTCAAAGCAATAATCTTTTTGTCTAATTTTGCTTTTCGTTTAAAGGGTATTACCGCCTTTCCCCTGAGTGAAGACATGATGGCGTGGAAGGCTGATATTGAAGGTCTACAGAATTCAATCTGGGAGGGTTTGTATTTTCAAAACCAACCTATTTTTAAAACAGTTTCTATCATTACTAACCAACTTTCTTGACATGCATAATTATGTTGCACTATATACTTTTCTGCAATGCTTTCTGTTAAGGATGTATGATATCAGGTCTCAGAATTCTAAAGGGATTCATGTTATGTCAGCATAGATAAAAGTTTTTGATTGGTGTTTTCCTTCATGCCAAATCTTAATTTTTAAAATGTATTTTGTTTTGGGTTTTTTTGTGGTTGTTTTTGTTTGCAGTGTTGGGAATAAAAACCCAGGGCAAGGGTTATTACAGTGCTGTTGCGTTTTTAAGAAGCAAATAGAATAAAGCATAGCAACTGAGCACGCCTCCTAACCCTTCCTGAGGTCAGGAGGTGCCTGTTGGCTGCCTTTTGGCTTTAAACTTCCACAGGCATTTCTCACTTTTCTCTCTACAGTTTCCCCTAAATTTCCATAAATCAGATTCTCAAGAAGCCTGGGCCCCTGTAAGCGGTAAGGGCCACATGCTCTTCTTGTCACAGCTGCATGAAACGCAGGGTGTGCTGCTGGCTGTGGGCAGCTGGGCTGGGAAGAGGCAAGGTCAGCTTACTGCACCTGCTGCCCCGGAGTGGCTTTCCAAGGCAGGCACTGGAGTGGGGCCCTGACGAACACGGAAGTGTGACCAGCGGAGGAGGAGGAGGAGGAGGAAGAGGAGGAGGAAATTCAGGGGTGCAAGCTGCAAGCAAAGGCTGGGGCAAGGAAGGGGCTGCCTGGAAGGGGAGCTTGGGCTGCGTAGGGCACCCAGGGAGGGGAGGAGACAGAGCGGGCGGTGACAGGTGAATCTTACAGCTGACACTGCAGTGAGACTTCTTTATTTCTCTATCACAGGATTAGTTTTCAAAGTTGCAATAAAGTTTACACCAGACTACAACTTTGTCCCTCCAGCTGTGAGATTTATAACAATTCCTTTTCATCCAAACGGTAAGGACAAGTGAGATTTTTATCATAGGGTCTCTATCTCTATACTTCTTATTCCAGAGGAGGCAAACCCTTTAGAGACAAACGTCCAAACTGCAATCAATCTGGACCCCGCTTATTTATTGCAAAGCACCAACACTGCAATTAAATCTGAATGCGGAGGTTTTAGTTTAGAAAAAACAAACCTACATTAAGGTCCTTGCTAATAAAAGAAAAACACAACACGCATGTCGTACGTTCACCACCACTGCCTATTGTGTCTCAGCGTTTAACAGTCATGTTCCCTTAACAACTTTATTATGGTTCTAGAAGTAAGAGCGTTTATTGGGGAAAATGTGACAAGTCACAAAAAATGAACAATCACCTTGAATTCTAATGTCTTCAAGAGATACTACATTGAACATTTTGCCAGATATATTTTCCTTTCCTTTGTATAGGCCCTCAAATCTCTGTAACACTATGTTTTAAATTAGTCTTTAGACTTACTAGCACAAGCATATATTATATTTAAAGATAGTAATTCCCAATAGCAATGTTGGAAATGTGGAAAATAGAAATACAGTTGTCTCTTGGTACCTCTGAGGAATTTGTTCTAGAATCACCCATTGGACAAGAAAATCCAAAGATGACCACGTCTCCTAAATAAAATGGTTCAGCATTTGTTTCTAGCCTATGAGCATTCTGCCACATACTTGAAAATGTCTTCAGATTCCTCATAATACCTAATACAGTGCAAATGCTATCTATGCAGTTGGTGAACCATTGCTTATAAAACAATGGTAAGGGGGAAATTCTGCGCATGTTCAGAATGGATGCAATTTTTCCTAAATATTTTCAGTCCACAGTTAGTGTAATCCACAGATAGAAAACTTGTGGATGTGGGAGACCTACTGTATCCTCAACACCCACTAACATAGGAAGTTTTAAGTGAAACATCCTCCATAATGCATATTGGCACTAAAGAAAACAAGGGAAATCGAGGAAAGCTAGATTTTTTGGTTAATTCTAAGCCAAGCTTTTGCATCTCCTTCTCACAATCATGACAGACCAGCTCCGGAAGGAGGTTCTGCCCCATTCTCAAAGGTGGGCTCCATTTCTGTGTCTAAGGTGTCTGTTCTGTACCTATTTCCTGTCAGTGGGAAGGAGTACAGAGAGAGAGAGAGAGAGAGAGGAGAGGGAGAGAGAGAGAGAAGAAAATAACAAAGGCAAAACATCTTCAGATTTAGAAACTGTACTCTTCTATTCTGTGTTGAAAACTCAATGACATGACCACATCATGCTGGAAGGCGGGTATGGTGGATTGACAACTGGTGGTCAACTTGTAACACCCAGCTGAAGTGAAACAGCATGGTGCTGGCTGTGGGAGGCCCACCCCAGGATTGTTGCCAGCAGCACAACAGGCAGAGCTGGAGAAGGAGAAAGGAAGCTGTTGGGAGCTGCTGGTTCTCTTGGGCTATTCTGCTGGAGGACCTTGTCATGTCAGCTGTCCTGATGAACTTGGCTATTTTCATCAGAGGAGGAGCTCAGGACCTTGTTGCTGAGAATGGCTTTGGTTCACTTCAGGGGAGCTCTGGTCCTCACTTTGAGCATTGCTTCCTGGCTCGGGAGGGAAAGATGGTGCACTGCTCAGTCTTCTAGAGAAGCTTGTTACTTTGGCTTTCCTGATGGGAACTCGGCTCTCCTGATCATTGAAGGAGCTCAGGACCTCACTGTTGCTGAGGCTGGCTATGGTACTTTTCAGGAGGGCTCTGGTTCTTACCCTGAGCATCGCTTCCTGGCTCCAGTGCAGATCCCTCAGCCTGCTGGCACAGATCCCTCGTTCCTTTGGCACAGACTTCCTAGCTCTGCCACTGACCTTTGGGCCTTCCCAGTGCAGATCCATGAAATAGGCCTGCATGAGACATTGTCATGGGCTCCTGGCCTCCAGCTGGACTCCTGCGGGGCACTTTTATGAGCTCTAGGTCTTCAGCAGGACTCATGTAGGACATTGCCGTGGGATCCAGGCCCTCAACTAGATTCTTTGGTCTTTAGTGTATGGATAGATTTCCTGCACTCTTTTTGCATATGACTCTTTGGGTGATTATTATAAAATAATCTTATAATTAAGTGTCCTGTATTGTTTTCCCTTGCAAAACCCTAAACTACAACAGTGGCTAGGGAAATCAATGTGAACTCTTATTTAATCAGCTAAAACAGTTCAGGGGAGCAGGGAGAGACCAGGGCAGCATAGTGCTTCTCATTACAGAGAAAAGAAATAGAAGATGGAAAAATAGATGAAAACAAATCTTTCTGGTTTATTGTTTTGATGTTTCTTATAAATTTTCAATAATAATGTTATTATATATGTCCATTAATATTATATACGTCCATATTACTTCAATACAGTACACCCAGATACTGGTGAGCCCTGCATTGATTTTTTGACAAACTCTGATGCATGGAATCCAAAGTACAAGTTGAGCAGCATCTTACTCGCCCTGCAGGTAAGAACAGATGAATTACATCGCTTTCTTCAATACTTTCAATTACCCCAGTTACTCCAAACAGAGGGGTTAGAATGCATACCACATATTTAAATGTTTTAAGGATTAGAGCAAGCTTCTGTTAATCATCATTTCTCTATCAAGACTACAACATAGAACTTAAATTATAAAGACTACTAGTTCAAATTGAAATTGATACTGAAGACCCTTCACAGAAAAAAAAATGCATTTTATAAAAGAAGACAATTCCTGCATGGATGCTTCCAGCTGTGGAAATATATGGGCCTTGTGTCCCTCGGTGCCTGACTTCAGGTCCAAGCGCTGCACGGGCCTTTATGTCTGTCTTGCTCACAGCCTGGCCCTTCCTCGGAAGCTGAGCCACGTGACCACCTCTCAGCAATTCCAGCTTTGCCCTGTGTTCCTGTCAGTGCTGGTTATTCCTCTTGGTTCTCTTTGGTTTGGGTTTGGGTTTGGGTTTGGCTTGGGTGTTTTGGAGACAAGGTCTTGTTATGTATTCCAGGCTGGCCTTGAACTCACTGCATAGCACAGGGTGGCACTGCACTTGTGGCGATCTTCCTACCTCAGCCTCCTATGTGCTAAGATTACAGGCGTGCACCACCATGCCCGAGTGCTACTGCTCTAATAAGTGTTCTAGCGGTACAGTGTTCCTATCAACCAGGGCTTATCTCTTCACACTGAAGAGATGCCTGTTTTCCAGATACCACTTTACCCAAGTCCCATGATCCATAGAAGCATCCCTCCGTGTTCTGTCATTCCTGGTTCTTTAAAAGCCTTCCTTTCTAAACGAAGGTGAAAATTAATTATTTCAGTGGCATTTGTTTGGCTACTTAGGTCAGGCTTACTAAGAGCCTATCCAGGGACCTACTTCTCTTGATAATATCTGGAGATAAACTATTACAATTTTATTATCTTGAATACTGCCTGAATAAAGTATTTTAACTGAACTGAATTTTTACAGCTTAGAATCATAATACAAATTCCACTTTTCCTATGTCTTATTTTTTAAAATAAATGAAATAATAGCTAATTTTCTGGCCAGTCATCTTAGCACATGGACTAAAATGGAGTCCTTTAAGTAGGTCCAGTGTCCAATTCACCTTTTATTCATTCATCCTACAAAGTCATGTTGAGCGTCTATCTGTATTCCAGGAAAGAGATCTGAGCAGAAACTCTCAAGAAGTGAGGTTAACATTCGGGTGGGGTGAATCTTTTTCATTCTTTCAAGCTGAGAAGTACTCCAACCTATTCCACATGAGCTAGAACCTGCCCTAAAAACAGTAAAACTAAATGTTCCCAAAATGTAATGAGTTACACCCCACCAGAGTGACCTGGTGACAATTCTGAATTACAGAATAATTTAACAAAAGCAAAATGCAGGGGCTCTGAGAGTAGCTTGTTTGACTTCTATTTCTTCCACTTGACTGCTTCGCACCCTTGGACATATTTCTTCTCAATGCCCCCCTCCTTTAGCGATGAGGTGGGGCAGTTATTAAGAGCTGTCTATGTGACGGGTGCGGATGACATTAGTTAGTGTGTGCAAAGTACTCAGATCTGTGCCTGCTGCAAGAAAAGAACTCAACAGTTTTGATTGGCTATGGGTGTTTTTACTATTAACACTGTGTGCCTAGCAACCATGCAACATGGAAGGCCAGGAGATGACACACACAGTTGTTTGCATTTTTCTACATATTTCAGATGTGTGAATGAGACAAATATGCCCAACTCACAGATGATTTTTATAGTAAAGTGAAAGAAAACCACTAGCAATCCTTAAAGAGAATCCTAAGCCTACTGTTATTAGTATTTCCCAGATCCCTTCCCCTGGATCGCTGTTTAAAATTGGTCACTGGTTCCCTCATGGGCTGCAGGATCAAGTCCAAGTTCTGTTTCACACTCATGATGGCTCACAACGCTCTCATGTGTGCCTTGCAATCTTGCCCTCGATACCTCTCCATGCATCGCTCGCTGCAAGGCAGCTCAAACTGCAGTGTGCACATCCATTCCTTTATCATTGTCTCCTGCTTGACCTGAGGTCAAGAAGCAGATCTAATTAATCTGAGTCCCCAGAACTCACCCAGACTAGGTGATGTTGGCAGGTACTAGATAAAGTAAATGGATGAATTTTTACTTTGTCGCAGTTTTAGTGCCTGTATGTGTACATATCTGTCTGTCCATCGTCATCTATCCATCTATCATCTATCTGTACAAAGTATATGATATGGGTGGTTATCTGATGGAGAACTAGACTGAGTGTTATTTAACTCCCAAGACTCCCTTGGGTTTGGGTGGATAGCTCTAGAGGATACACATATATCACATAGCATTTTATCTCTAGTAATTTCTACTTGGCCACCATCAGTATGTCAGTGCTATGTAGCAGTGCTCTGGAGCACACATCTGCCCAGTAGAATGTTCTGTACTGACAGACACATTCATTGCCCATTGTCACACTGTCCAGTGTAGTAGCCACTGGTCAGTCCCATGTGGCCACTGACACGTGAACATATGCTAGGATTACTGAGGGGCTGAGCTGTCTGATTTGTTTAAACGATTGACATGACCATCCGTGGTTAGTGTCTTGTGGGATGGACAACACAGGCACAGAGCAAATTCCCCGTCACTCCTGTTGAACAATCAGGACAACACATTTCTTACTATCATATTGTTTCTCAAGGAGATGGTACTTGAAAAGCTGTTTAAAATATTTTAGTCATCTCCACCAAAGTACTTCAATAATTTCTTTGATGAAAACCTGTGTTTTACATAGAATGCAAATGTAAACACCAGCACCAGTCCACAGAAGGAATCCCAAATCTACGGGTCATAATGAATTAGATATTATAAAATGTATCTACTGGACAGTTGTTAACTGAAGCTTCAGATTTTTCTCTGGAGAGCTTTTTGGTATTTCATACTACTACATGGCTGACTAAAAAGTTAAATCTTTTTATTTTTATTATTTTAGCAAGGTGTCTTATTTGTGCAATTTAATATAGACTTGTGTACCCATTCTTAAAATTACTAAATCTGTGAACTAGCTTGCACATATATCCTCCGACTCAGTCTTAGGCCCAGCGGTTCATGAGAAGATGATTAAATAACCCTCACCAGATGAGTCTCTCCAACCAAAGAGAAACTCTCCTCTTGAAGATGTTTCATCTGTTCCTTACCCACTGTTCAACAGGTTTAGTGCAACCTATGCTGAACTTTAATATAAGCAATTACAATATTCTTGGAAATAATCGTCCAAATGTGTCTTCCAAACAGGAAAACTCAAGTAACAGGAGAAAATCCTGGTTGCTTTTGAAGAACCAGACATCAGATGATTGCTTTCCTGAGTAACATGTCTTCCGTAACTTTTACACAATTTTCCACTTTACCTGCATCAACAGTTAGGTGTCATAGTGGTCATACATATAGTAGTAGTTTTAATGATGTTACATAGTTTTCATGTTATAACCTATAATGCTTAAAATACTGCACTGTTGCATAAATACTTGCATTTGGGGTAAAATAATTGTGGGTGCCAGATATAGGTACTACTTTGGTTCACAAACACTTCCATTTGTGAACAATTTCACCCCATCACCTCCCTGTCCCCGCCTCCCCTAGTTTCACATTTGGGGGGCTCAGTGTTTGCAATGTATTTTGTCCCCTTATCCCCTCCCTCTCTCATTCCTTCCTTCTTGTTTAGTAATAGTCTCCCTCTCGTCATCTTCTTAGATGCCTCATTTTAGGGGGAACATAAAGAGTTTCCCCAAACTCCCATCCTCTGTGTTCAATCAAATGCTAGGTGCCACTGTGAAAGACCAGCAGAAGGAATTATGGTCCCTAATCAGCTGACCTTGAGACAGAGAGGTCACCTGCACCTTGTGGGTGGCCTGCAGTAAACAGGAGCCCTCAGTGGAAGAGGAGGCACTGGAAAGTTCCCTAATGTTTAGTTGTTTTTACATATAACCTACATTTAAATTGAATTGATATGATAGGAAGGAATGGTACAAGAAAAAGCTTTAACTTGTTTTGATCCAAGTATTGGACCATGACTCCACAGTGTAAGACCAAGATGGATTGACTGTGTCTTGAGAGATTATGTCTTTTCTTTCTCTCCCTAGGTCTACACATTGTAGACATTTCATAAATGTTTGCCGAGAATTGCTTTGTTCTTTTTACTAGCAGATAAAGTTTACTTTGAACACTTGTGCCTATTGTCTGTGTTTTCTTTTAGGTTATGCTTTCTAACCCAGTGACAGAAAACCCAGTGAACTTGGAAGCAGCCCAAATGCTGACCAGAGATGAAGCTGCATTCCAAATAGTACTTCGAAGACTTTTCCAGAGATCATTACAGTGTAAGAAGTGCCTGCTTGTTCTTTGGCAGTTATCATGAATGCCTTAAACATGTTCAGTAAATAAGTGATCTAGCAAATAAATGTTCTGCAAGGGAATATTTGGATACGTTTTGTACCCATTTTCAGTGATGAAATGGCACTAAGATCTCTCTACTGTAACTTGGTGTCAGCAAGTCAGTGTGACCCTTTTGAAAGGCCATCGAGATCTTAAGCTCAGAATCTTCATGTGGCTCGGTCTGTGGAAGGACAGGGTTAGTTCGTCTACCCATCACAGTGTGACCCGCGACAGGTAACCACACCTGTCCTGGTTACTTCCCGACTCTCTGTGGGACTCTCAGTATTGTTGATATGGCCCCCTTTCCTTGTTTTCTTTCTAACAAAGTGTTCAGCATTTTCCTCAGAACATTCTCTCCCTGTGTGTCCCTCTAACTGTCCTCACAGAAACTGCACGCGAAGCCCTCCAGCCTCTCTGCTGTGCTGTCCAGTGGTTTTCTTGTAGTCTTGGTGTCCTACAGCAGCCTTTTGACAACTCTGAACTCATGTCCCCCTCTCATGTGTTCTCTCAACAGTCGGCAGGGCCCAGAGGGGCTTCCCGCAGGTGGCAGGGGGACATGGCTCTCCCTGTTACTCCTGACCTTCCTCTGGCAGCACACAGAGACTTTGCTGTTAGCTGGTATTGCCTCCCTGACCAGCTCTTGTCCCGTCTGGTGCCTCTTCTCTCAGATTTCTCTTGTCGTTTTTTCCATTCTCCTTCCAGGACCCTCGCTGTCCATCTGCTAGGTCTGTCCAGTGGTGGCCAAGTACAATGGCATCTCTCCACAGAGCTTTTGGGTCTGACGCAAACCAAGCAGCATTGATGTGGCATCTTTGCGAGTGTTTCCCAAGAAGCTTTGGTTTCCCTAGTGCCTCATATATTCCTGGCATGTCTAAGGCTAGCTCCTACACAGGAAAACAATATTACTTCACTGCAGACCAGCCAGTGCTGGGGGCATTCACCACGGTACCGTCCACCACTGCCCTCCTTCCCGTTCTCCTGCCTCCCAGGCTACTGTGTGGAAACACTGCCCAAGTCACCACCCCGACCCAGCCAATGGCAGCGAGCCCAGCTGTGCTTTGGCACTGTTTTCATGCACACTGGGGGCCGTGTGAAACCCAGACTGGAAGCGCATATCCCCAGCCTGGCTGGACTGGGAGTGGTCACTTAGGGTCCCATAGAGGGAATGATTTCCAGAGCTGGGAGGGAAATAGCCCTGATAGAACAATACAGCTGCGCACCTCAGGAGTGAGGACGGGCAGAAGCTTGCGCACTCTGTGTGAGGTGGCAGCATTGCTGTGCATACGCGTGGGAAGAGCTGCATCCAGCAAGAATCAGTTACTTACGACACTCAGAAATAGGTCTCCGACCAAATGCAGTAGTCCTATCTCATGGTGTATGTTTAAAATATTAGGAGAGAAAGTATTTGAAGAATTACTCTCACACTTTTAGACAACACACAACCCGAACAGGTAGTTAATTGTGTAAGAGGAACACATAGCAGTCAATGATGCCCTCTGTAGAAGCTGATTGTAGACAGGCCAGACCCACATGCTCAGTGCCCGTGAGAAGAGGCACTGAATAAAAGTAGATGAGTGAATAAAAAACCCTTAGGTCCACATCTGACTGCTCAGGTTTTCATGGTTTCCTCGGTCCCTTCCAGTACATGTCATCACAGGCCGTCATGCGTCACCACAGCCTCTGCCCCAGTGGGGAGTCCAAGGATGCCGTGGTGAGCAGAGGACCACAGGCAGCTGGCTGCAGAGCCAGGGTTTTCTCCTGTCCCCTCCTGCTTCCCCTGGTCCCCAAGTTTAACAGGGTGAAGGTCAAGCCACTCCTCTAGGGTCAAAGAATTAAAACGTGGAAGGACAGCATAGACAACAGGCATGAGAGCAGAACTTAATTCTGTGCAGTGGTCCTCAGGAATTATTTGCTTAAAGTAGTAGTAGAAAATCCCCTCACGGAGCACGCGTTACATAATTGTGCCGTAGTGTGGTTTGGTGGACTCTGATCCGAAATACTAATGTGCTAGTTTGGAGCACTTAGTTTCCGGTGGTTGAAGAAACTATATGTTTGGTCAGTAGAAAAAAGATCAAAGGCAATAGTAAAGCTGTTTTCAAATATTTGAAGAGGTTTCCTGTAGAAAGAAATTTTTTTTTTAATGTCACACCAGAAATCTGCAGTAGAATGAGAACTTCCAGATTGTGGTCACTAAAGGGCAGTATTGGCAGGCTTGCTCCTGTTTTCTATCAGAGCATATCTTGAATATTATGAAGATTTTTCCCTATAATCAGTTGTCTGGAATTAATTTTGTCATCCTAAGACTAAGCTTGGCTTTGAATATGCATTCCACAAACTCTTCCTAACATCTTTTGTGTTTGCCCAGCCTGCCCAGCTAGCTAGGTTGTTGCTTGGGATGCTGACAGAAACATACCAAACCCTGAGGTCATGTCCAGTTGGTGGTGGCCAGAGATCTGCCCATGACCTGCTGGCCACCTTCCCTGTGAGCTGGCCTTAGGGCACTCTCACGCCCAGGATGCCTGCCACTGCCCTGGTATCAGAGTTTCTGGGTAGCCCTTTCACTTGCAGTGTGCCAGCCAGCTGGATGCCAACCTGACCTTCCCTATGAGCAAATTCCCACTAGGTTGGTGCCTCCTTAACACTGAAGTCTGCTTGGTGCCCACTAGCCGTGCCCCAGGGAGAATGCCTAGGGTTGACTTCAGAGTTAAGTGCCCATCAGTCCAGGAGGAAGTCGAAGAGCTTCTTGCTCAGTATCAGAGCTGGACAAGGAGGCCTCTCAAGTACCTTCCCCTCACTTTGCAAAGCCCACAGAAATGTGAGGAGAGGAGGAAGGCGGCGAAGCCCAACAGCCCTGTGCCATGCAGAGCCTGAGGGCCATTTCCTCCTGACTGCGTGTGGGGCCTCCTAGGAGCTGTATGCTGTGAGCTCCCTTCCCACTTGCCCTTGTGAGTTGTGATTCTGTCCTGATAGGGCCAAGTAATATTTATCTTTTGCTCACGATGGTGGTTTTGCCGCTTTAAACACAAGGTTTAAAGAATTTAAAAAGTATTTGGTTGAAGGAAAATCCAGGAGTGTGAAACTAGGAAAGCTGAGTGACAGTAGGCAGGCAGAGGTAGTGATTCTTTTTTTCTTAGCCAAGAGGAATTTTCCCATAACTTTTGAAAAGTAAAGGTAAATCCTCTTAATAAGTTTCAGATACTTATCCAAATAAAATGTAATACAGCAACAAGCAGATGCATCACCACTAGAATAAAGGGAATTATAGAACTACCAGGGAGATTGCAATACTGATTTATAGTTTTGCTCTTTTACAACCTGATAATTGTGCAAATAAATTCTGTTCTGTTTATGGTTAGGAAAATGTTGTGATAAATATTTGATTCCTTCCCCATCAAACTCCCAGTTAATTCACTATCACTGTTAAATCTCCTTTTAAAAAGAGCAACTTTGAAGAAAATGATCTCTGCAAACAAAGCAAGGGGCATTTCATAAGATTTCAGGGCTCTGGGTTTTTTTCTCTCTTTTTTCTTTTTAGAAGGAGCATATTTTTTGGTTAAATTTCCCTTCCTGGGAAGATACATTTTCTGATGTCAGGGGAAAAGAAGTCTAGTCCAGTGTTTTTGCCCATTGTTAAAGCACATGAGGATTAGTAACAACGTTCAGAACCGAGATGGCAGTGTTAGAGATACCCTGTTCTTTGCAGCACCCCAAACACTCAGACCCTGAGTTTAGCCAGCAGGCGTCCTTCGGGATCAGGATCTGATTGCTGGGGTTATGAATCCCTTTTTCTTAATTATATTTCAGTGCACCAGATAATCCAGTAACTTGCTAGCAAAGTCTCTAAGCTGCTAGTTCTAATTAAGAATATTAACTATCTGTTTCTCTCAAAGAAATAGATGTTTTTAGCTTCAAAGGCAAACCATGAGAGTCAGGGCAATGGACCAAACCTTGGAATGTACCAGAAAATCCCCCCAGCCAGTATACTTCCGTATGTTAGTTGCCTACGTAGTAGTTCCTGTTACAGTTCCAGTTGCTTCTGTCTCTTAGAAACGGCTGGTCACAGGGATGCGTAGCTGATCATTATGATGCACATTGTATAAACCAGTCCCCAGTTGCCAAGCAATTCTGCCTCTGGACTTCCTGCTTATCACACATAAGCCCTGGACCACCAGAGATCAGGGCCTGATATTCTGGGAGTGATCCCCATCAGTGCCCATCGATGTAAATAAATCTGCCTCCAAGTCCTGGGTGTCATTTCAGGGTCTCTACTGCCATTGCAGGAAGTCCATGCCTGTTCCTGAGTGTGGGACGTTCAGCAGCTTCCTCAGGCCATTTCCCACTTTCTAAGCTTCTGCTCCTCATGTTCCTGAGGTTTCTAGTTTTAGGCATTATCTATAAGCTTTATCTTTGGATTGATGAATTATTAATATTAATTTTATGAGTTTTATTAAGCAATGAGCACTTAACAGGAAAAATATCACAAAAGTATTGAGTTTTTAATATTTATTGTTCATAAAAAAGCATCAAAATTTTCAACACTGACTTGTTTTCGGTGTATAAAGTCTAAAAAAGAACACCAGAAATCAACCCCATATTATCTACAGTGTAAATACCAGTAGCACTGTACAAAAAAATTTTGATTATCACACCAGTCTGCACACAGGACAACAGCAGGTTCCACACACACGCATTGCTTACCCTGACAGCACGTGTCCTGCTTTCCTGGTATTTTTCAGGACATACTTGACATCTCAGTGCTCTTGCTGTTCCTGTTATATAGTGTATAGTTAACAGGAACATAAAATATCACTAAAATATATTATTATTAAATTATTAATATATGTTGTGCATTTAGAATAGACATCCACATTTTCACATCAGCTGTGTACCTTCTTACAAAACCTAAAAGATAACATCAGAAATAAATTCCTATATGAACTACAGTGAAAATGCCAATCGAACTGTGCTACAAAAATAAGCTTTGCTTCAACTGTCACCCCAAGACATTCTTCACACATGGCAACTGCAGATTTCCATACACACATCTCACACTGGCAGCATGTGTGCTTATCTTTCCTTTGCTATGTGGCAGCCTGTTCTTGTCACCTCTCTTCTCTTCCTGGTGTGTCAGGAGCTTCCTACTATAGTACAACATGCACTTACCAGGGAAAAAAGATGTCAGTAAAATAAAATAAAATATCAAATATGTAATAAGTGCTTAGAATAGACATCAATATTTTCACATCAGCTCTCTACTTGCTTACAACACCTAAATGATAACATCAAACATGAAAACCTATGTGAACTGTAAACACAAAGGTCTACCACAGAAGTATGCTTTGCCTCAACTGTCACATCCAAGGCAGTCCTCTCATAGGACAAATGTATGTTCCATATACAAGTATCACTTACACTGATAATGCATATGTTTTGTTTTCCTGTCCTTTCTTCCAGGACAGAATTGACACCTTGTTTTCCTGTTGTTGTAGTAGGTTTTTGTGATGCTACGCCTGCCTGTTCACCTATCAGCTCACCAGCGTGCTCTACAGTTTTTTGTGTAGTTCCGTGGGCAGAAACATTTTGTTTTTCCTCTGCCATAAATGATCTTGTGTGAGCTCCAGTCCCAATTCCCTAAGAAAAATTTTCCATGATATTTTCCACTTGTTATTTTCTTTGTCAAACTATTTATTTTGTCAAAATATTATTTTTAAATAAACTATTTAATAGCTTCTTTATCAAACTGTTTATGCCACACACATTTAGGATTGAGTAAAACACAACCATTGGCCAATGCTTTGTGTTGCAAGTGACATCATAGTTCCTGCATAACTCATCAGCAACATGTATTCCACGTTCAGTTTTGTTGTAGAAAGTTCCATCTCAGGCTTCTGTTTTGTCAAGATTTCTCTTTCAGTATTTCCATCATGGTGAAATGTTGACATCAGCAATTCCAGTTTGCTTTTCTTTGCCATATAGGAGGCCAGTGTCAAATCTTTCTGAAGTTCAAAGATTGTACTATACAATTCTCTGTTTTGAAATTGGAACATTTCTTTTGTAATTTCTCTTTGTTCCTGAGTACAGTTTCTGCACTGGTCAACTTGTGCTCTGTTAACGAATGTAACATCAATTGGAAATGGGTAAAACAATTGTCCAATGTTACATTCCAATTAGTTTGGGAGATAGGAACAAGTCTGTTCACAATAACATTCAGTTTATTATCATACAAATAAGAACCTGATGGCTCAGTTCCAGGATAAATGCCTTAATTGCAAGAATAATAAGTCTTTGCATCTACAAGAGCATAAGTTTTTATGCCATATTTTGACCCATCACCTTTCCGTAAGTCTTTTACATTCCTGCAACTACCATGAGAAATCCCTCCTAGGTACACTAGACCTATGAATACTTTTAGTTCTGCTAATGAGGAGTCATAATAAATACATTTTAAAATATGGCTATTGATGCATACAGAATGTTTTACTTCACTAGCCTTTGTGTATTTCACAGCACCTTGTAGCATTTCATCTGTTACAATTTCCAACACTGAATAGCAGTGCTGGCATTCTGTCCAATACATTTAATCCCTCCCAAGACCTTCACCATATTTTTGGACCTAGTTCTAACATTGGATCATTCCACCTGCATGGCCATTTTGCAACATTTCAACTAGTCAAATACGTACTCCCATTGCTGTTCTCTTCCTCCTCTGAATCAAGGAGGTCTGCACTCCCCATGTCTGTATCGGTTGATTTTTGCTCCATTTCACTGTCACAGGAACGTTGGCTCACACGGGCCGTCATCATCGTTATCATCACATAGCCACACCCCTCTCGTTATCAAAGTACGTCTTTCACCGCAATGGATCGTCATCCTCACCCATGTGTGAGCAATCTAATTCACTCTTGACCTCCTACAAAACTTGTAAATCTGCTTTTTCATGTGCTATTGTACTGAATTGGGCTACCTCTACTAAAAAAATCGAAAGAAAACCTTTTTTTAAAATAAACCCTGGAGTGATGTGGGAACCCTCTGTGATGCTCAGATAAACGTATGTAAAGGTAGTTAGCAGGAGCATAAAGGTGGGTCCAACTCCTATTTTGACACTTTAGCACACATGCACACACCTTGCTGTTAGTCATACCAAGTGGGTAAACACATAGATTGCTTCCTGTATCCCTCAGAGAAAGGTACTGAGATGTACAGCTGGCTATTGTAAAGCTGAAGTATAAATTTACAGTAGAAAAGTAAGGGCTGACTGGGGATATAGCTCAGTGGCACAAGCACCTGCCTGGAAAAGTAAGGGCTGGCCTACTGGACTCAGGCTTAGGTCCCAAGGGTACACTGTGGCTAATACTGACCTGACTTTGAAGAGTCATCCCACTCAGGCTGTGAGTGGTGATTTCCCTCTTCTTCATCAATGCCCTGATCTCTCATTCCCTTGGGTTTTGTAAATCTACCCTTTGTTCTTCCCTGAGCTTTCTGACATGCCATGAAATAGCTCCTAGTAGTGGACCTATTTCATCTGCCCATTCCCACCCTGCTCCTGTGGCAAGTGGTCCCCTTCTTTGCTCCAAGTTGGCACTTTTCACCCAGTTAAGGTTGGATGGCCCTTTTGTCTGCCTCAGTTTCCTCCTGGCTCATTTGCTTCTGCACTGGTTGGACTTCATCTCCAGGGATGGCCTAGTACCCACCAGCTAAGTAGTTATTAATTTGCATGTCTGAAAATGTGTTCATTCTACTCTCCTACCCTCCTGGTTTGTATAAGTTTTAGTTTGGACATAGTATTTTTTCAAAAATCTGAAAACACTGCTGCCTCTAGTTCCTAATGCTGCCTTTAAGAGAAGTATGAGTGTTCTCAGGCGTCCAGTTCTTTGTGTGTGATTTATTCTTTCCTTCTGGACATTTTAAAGTTGTCTCTTTATTCCCAATGACCTAGAGTTCCTTGATAATGTTTCTTAGTCTCTATGTTGTAATCCCTGTGCACAACATGCCAAATATCTAAAAATTAAAATCTCCAACTCTGCCTCTTCCATTCCAGGAAATTCCTCAATGGGATTTCTTTCTCCCTCAGTTTTCCCTGTTGTTCTTCTAGATCTCCTGCACTTTGGATGTTTTAAAATCAATTCTTCTTGTTCTTCAAGTTGAGTCTATCATTCATCTTTTCTATTTGTCTCTATGTTTTTTGTTGCATATTAAGGGAGGTTTTTAGAAAAATGTATTTCTGTTTCCTGTTTTGCTCCTTATTTGTTTGTTTGGCTTGTTGGCTTCAGGAGGTTTACTTTGCTCCAGAGGCCGGTGACCTTTGTCATTCATAGGATGGACTTGACTTCTCACAATAGGCTGGCCTTTTGATGACTTTGTTTCATCATGCAGTTCATCAGTGAGAACCCGATCATCTCGTCAGGGTTCAGTAAATCTCTCAGTGAGAGTGAGACAGACAGAGAGACAGAGACAGAGACAGACAGAGAAAGGGAGAGAGAACATGCTGGACAAGGAAAGTGGGTCAAGAATCTTGCTGTCCAGTGGGTTTACTTGATTTATTGTTTTCTACCCCTTACGCATTCCTCTTCCCAGTCTCCTTGTCTTGAGTCTCTGACTCAGTTTCCCTCTCTGTCTGGACAGCCTGTTGTTCCACAGTGTGAGCGGGAAGGACCTGGGGCCTGTGCTCTGCCTCTCCACGCTTCTCGGGGTGCAGTGCTGCCTTTGGTCCCTGAGGGCCTCCTTGGCTTCTCAGGTGCAAACCCGCTTGCTTTCCACTGGGCTCCACGATATCACTGCATGGTTTCAAGTTTCTAAAGCTGCTAAGACAGCACCTGACATCTGCTTTCTGTCCTGAAAAATTTTCTTGTCATCTTTCTTTTGCCCTCCTTGAGGTTTTATATCTTAATTTTGTTCCTTTATTGCCACTTTATTGAGGCTTTGGAAAAAGTATGCAAAAAGCTGTATATCCACTCTCCAAGTAATCCTCACCTTTCGTGTATTTTCTTCACAGTGGAATATGGCTCTGTCCTGTTACCTAAGCACTCACAACTCACCAGGTGAGTTCTTCTTCATAAATGTCTCTGTGGATTCATTTGCCTAAAGCATTGTGTAAGCAGCCTATGTTTTCTATACTAATTAAGTTTTTACCTTTTTGTTTTTATAGTGCTGAGAAGAAAACCCAGGCCCACACAGGTGCTAGGCAAGTGCTCTACCACTGAACTTTTTTAACCCATCCCAGGAAGTAGATATTTGCTTCTTTCACAACACCTTTCTTAAATGTTATCATCAGGAAGAGTGTGGAAAAGTATGGAGTTATTTCTATTGAACTTAAATTGAATAGCCAGGCACGGTGGTACACGCCTATAATGCCAGCATTTGGGAGGCTGAGGCAGGCGGATCCTTGAGAGTTTGAGGCCAGCCTAGGCTACAAAGTGAGCTCAAGGCCAGCCTGGGCTACATAGGGAGACCCTGTCTCAAAAAGACAAAAACAGAACTTGAATTGAATGTTACTGCTTGAACTGGCTTATTATTTTATTTTCTTATTTCTTAAGAGGAAAATATGTCATCAACAGAGTGAGCCCTAACCATTATAGGTCACAAAATGCCCAAGCAACTTAGGAGAAGATGAGGTTCTGTTGGGGAACAGTGACAGTGGGGGCTGAAGCCACGGTACACCTGGGGAGACCATGACTGCATGGCAGCTGTGGTCATCTGGGCAAAGCGTAGGTCTAGAATCTCGAGTGGGTTCTGTGTGTTCACTTCCCTGGGTCTTTCCGTCAGCTTTATGTCCTTAGTCCAGCAGGTGCAGAAAACAGCCAGTTGGGTTATAGCTAAAGAGTTGAAAAAACACTTGAGTTAGCGCAGGTTTCCTTGCCTGGGCCCGTTTAAAAAAAAAAAAGTAAAATTAGGAAGCTGAGTGGCTTCTGTTTGCAAAACAGGGTGGAAAACTTGCAAAATGATAACGCCTGACCTGGGGAAGGGGCCACCAGGCAAGGATTCAGCTGGGCTACCACGCGGCCCCCGAAAGGGGTCAATGGGGTCAGAGCACATAACCAGCCTGGCCAAAGTAGGGCTGTTACGCACACTGTCCAGTGCGTGGACACCCTCTTATTGCCTGTGAGACAGTGGAGTCCCTGGAATATCAGCACGCTTTCCACATGCGGTCTAACTCACTGCAGCACAGAAAGACCCAGGGCAGACTTGACTGGTCAGGCCATCAGAAGAGACCAGATGACTTCCATGTGCTGTGCTGTACCCGGTCTTCTGCACCCAGCCAAGGACAAGGGAGGCCAGAATCAGGTTGGATTTCTGGTGTTCGGCTTGTGTTGCCACAATCTCTGTGCAGAAGCCCTTGGGTGGCCCTCAGTTGGGCTAGCACAGCCTATATTTTGGTGCCTTTCTACTCCTGGGGTATATCAGGCTGTGACTTGTGTACCTGTGAATTCAAATACTTGCCCCTCATCCATTCTTTCTGAAGTTGAGCTGAGCCATGTGCAGCTTTTAAACAGAGAATTCATTCTGGGTCCTTCGAAGGCCAGTCTCGAAATGCTGCCCAGAGCATCACGGCCGCCTGACACTGTGGGGGAGAACTTCGCTGTGCACTGGAAGAAAGGAGCTGGGTGGAGGGGTGTGTTCCAGAGGTGTAGCCAAGGGACTAAGATCCAAAAGATGCAATAGGACTCGGACAGAGTCTGCTCAACGGGACAGAGCCTAATCAAGGGGACTTGGGCGATGTCAGGTAACTGAAGGAGACTCATACTTGTGCTCACGATCTGGGGCATTGCTCATGGCCTGCAGAGTGCCATGTGCAGGTGAGGGTCCAGAGTTTGGGCCCCTTATTCACGTATTTAACGTGCGATCACCACGCATGCCCTGTGCCAGACATTGTGACCCAGCACTGGGGACACAGCCCTAACCTCAGGAGATTTGCACTGTAGGGTGAAGACTCTCTGGAAGGGGAGACAGGTTGAACCTCAGCCCCACAGGAGTAGGGCAGAGGCATCATCCACAGAGGAGGCTCTGTAGTTAGAACCCACAGGGCAAGTATCGGGATTGTGGCTAAGGATGAATTCAAGGAATGCTGAGGTCTAGTTGAATCATATTCAAAATGAGCCATATCAAATGGACACTCCTTCCCCTGTGACTTTTTTTAGGCTTCCTTTAGAAGCCTTCACGTTTTTTGTTAACCAATTTGTCTATCTCTGGATCACTTTTAAATGCAATGCAGCATTTTACTGGCCGTGCCTGTTTACTGGCATGTTGTATAATTACTATGGTAGAGGGAGGAGAGGAAGAAGCAACTTCCCAAGGCCTGGAGGGGTGGCGAGAGGCCTACGAAGCCCAGCCTCACAGGAGGTGATGCAAGGTGGTTCCTGCAGGCAGAATAGAAGCTCCGCTGGGGTTAAGGGAGCAGGACTTCTAGGCAGAGGGAAGAGCGCATGCAAAAGTGTGGAGCCAGGAGGAGCAAGCTGCCCACAGCCTGGCACTCAGGAATGCATCTTGACATCCAGAATAGAAAGCAAAGATGAATCACAAACACCAGGGGCAGCCAGAGTGTGAGTATGCAGCTCTGCCATACAAAACCAAGAGAAGAGATGGATAGGAAGGCTGGTGGTTAGATAACCAAGAGAAGAAAAGGAGATGGTTGAAGGTCAGAATGTTAAATAGCTCTGGTTCTGAGATCCCCAGTGGTGTAGAAACTGCCATGTTTGGATCCGCTTCTCATTCCTGTGACAAATTCTTGCCATGCACACCTTAGCTGATGTTGGTTCACGGTTTCAGCAGGGCCAGTCCATGGTAGGCTGCTTTAGTGCAGGAATAGAGTGGCAGAGGAAACCTGCATGCCCCGTGGCAGCCAGGAAGCAGAGAGACAGGGAAGGAGTGGAGAGGAAGGGGCCAGGGACAAGGACAGCCCCCAAGGTCACCCTCTGGCCTACCCAGGACACCCAGAGCACGCTTTATGAAGCCCCTGGGCCTCCCTCAAATCAGTTAAGTTGACAACCAGGATGAACCATTCCTGCAGATAGTACCAAACCCTGTATAGATTTTGCTTTTTCTTATACATCCCCATAATAAAGTTAAGTAAGAGATTAATAGAAAAAACAGAATAGAACCGTTTGGGCCACATACTACAGCCAAAGTTATGTGCATGTGCTGTCTTTCTCTCAAAACATCCTCTTGCCTGTGTTCACCTTTCTTAAGGTTGAAAAAGCAAAGTGCCTACATGGTGCGATGAGGTAAGGTGAGTAATGCAGGCCTTCTAACAGGACATGGGCTCCTGGGCCAGGGTGATGTGACAGAGGTGCCACCACACTGCAGCTGATCCAGTGAGCACGGGGGACCGAGTGCGACAGGCAGCCGATCTGTGTGGCAGGGGTTCCCGGGAAAAGGGGGTGATTCACCTGCCGGGCAGACAGGGCCAGGGGGCACAGAATCTCCTCCTCTTCCTCACACTGTGTGCAATTTAAAACTTACAGACAGTTTATTTCTGGAATTTCCCATTTAATATTTTTGTACTGTAGCTGACCATAGGTCAGTAAAACTGCAGAAAGCAGAACTGGGTCAGCGGGACTATTGAAAATCATTCCAAAGATAACACCATACTGTACACAGTAGAATCCAAATGAATATACAAAGCTTGGAAATTTAAGTGAATTTAGCAGAGACTCCCAGTACAAGATGAATATTTAAAAATCAGCTATATTTCTATTTGCTCACAACCAGCAGAAAATGAAAATTTTTAAGTATCATTCCTAACAGTATCAAAATGTCACAAAGATGTATAACATGTCTATACCCAAAACCACAAAATACTTTTAAGAGAAATTTTAAAAGACCTCAAGAGGAATAGAGAAAAATATTCACTGTGTATAGTTTGAGGAAAACTCAGTGTTATAGTGACTGTTCTTCCTAACTTAATTTACACATTCAATATAGTCCTCACTAAAAAATCTGCAGCTTTTCTTTCTATTTGGGGAAACTTGTAAGCAGGATCTGAAATGTACCCAGAAGTGCAAAGGAGCTCAACCAACAAGCCGGCCTCAGCAGAGGGCGGACACTCCTGGGGATGAGACGTTCTGTGCCAGAGAGGGATGAGACGTTCTGTGCCAGAGAACTTGGGCCTGCATTGCACTGACGTGGTGTGTCTGGCACAGCCCGGTCCTTAGAACAGGCGCTGTGCTCAGAGCCCTGGACCCAACCAGCTCTTGCAGGAGCCAAGGGGATCAGCATCCTCGCCTGCAGGATGGAACAGTGACAGTGCTGGGGAGGCGACCTTTGTCCTCTGAAGAGCTTGGTGCACAGAGTACCCAGCTCGACGAGTTAGACTTGAACAAGCCAAGAGGGGAAAGTCCGAGGGTGGAAAAGCAGTGTAGCGCTGTGGGACCTGGGCTGCGCAGGAATTCCATGCAGACGGGCTGCCCGATGGAGGGCGAGACCCACAGCAAAGCTGAATGTGGCCCAGTGACGCTGGGCCTCTGTCCCCTGTGAGTGTTCAGACCTAGCCCTGTAGTGAGATGAGCCGATGGCTTTTCCAGTGGAAGCACAGCAACCGGGAATGGGGAGAGTCCTGGGAAGGAAACACCTGGGACGAGGCGTAGAGTGCCCAGGGGAGTTTGGACTGGTATTTCTCAGAGGCAGCGAGGACAAGGGCCACTCTGTGGCTCTGCTCCTGTATGACTTCCCCCAATGCTCGCCGCAATGCCTGGACAGGCTCTGTGGCTTCTCTCCTAGGGCAGGAAAGAGCACGCAGAGCTTAGGTGATCTGCTCAGCTCTCAGCTCGGCAGTGCACTCCAGGGTTTGACCCCAGCCAGCTGACAGCAGGCCCGTCGTGTCACCAAGGCATGGCACCACGGTGTGATCTGATGGACAGGCCAGTCCCAGCCAGACACCCTGGGGACTAACTACTCCCAGGCTTCTGTGCAGGCGGGGTCGCCGCTTCCATGAAATCACCCTTCATTATTCTCCTCGCTTCACGAACCTCTTGCTCCCCTTCACAGCCTCCTTGTTCCTGTGAGTTGGTTTCTGTTCTTTCTTTGCTGGACACTTACTTACTCATGGAGTCTGCTTTCCCTAATGGCCTCATCTATCAATCTTTATGTTGATTTGACCCAAATATCTCGCTTTCCATTCCCAATTTCTCAATCACACACACAGAGGTCACTGTGACCTGTCCGGCCTATCATCACCTGAGCCCCATGGCTAAAATTAAACTCGTATTTTACTTCAGTTTCTGTTCATAGCGCAACGGGTCTCCTGGGCTTTAGAAGAATGATCGATGCCAGTGCTCCTCCACCTTTCACACGGCCAGTGCCTTGTGCAGTCGCCGGCGTCACCCCAGATTCATCTCCTGACTCCTGGGCATTGCTCCCCCACTAACCCTGTTCCCTCATGCCTCAGTGACTGAACTTGATTCCCCAGTCCTTAGGTAATCTACCTTGTAGACTGCTTCCCAGCAAAACTCATACTCAAACACGGGTTTTGTAATTTATTTGCCTTTTCCAGAATTACCGATGGCTGTTGCCCAGTGAATCATGCTTATTGAATCAACCCCAAGTTAAATATGAATCTGCTTAAATCTGAAGATCCTTCCCTGTCCACGTTCACTTATCAAACCCCAACCCCTCCCAGGGTCTGATCATTTGCCTCCTGGGTTGTCCCCACATACACACCACCCTCCTTCCCATCTGACCCTGGCACAGGCTGTCACCTCCCTATCTCTAGACCAAACGCCAAGTGACTCTTTTCTTGATGGCTTCAAAACAGAAGCCACATAGCTCAGTCCTCTGACTTCTCTTGCTTGCTGCCAAAGAAACATCTGCTAATGTGCTGCATTCTCCAAATGTCTGGGTGGAACTATGTTGCATTTTTTTGTGGTAATATAGAAACTCACTCTGTTCACTAGTCCAGGTATTTATGTTATTTTCCCAGAGGGGTAATAAGCTCTCATGTTCAGTTTAAAATTATGCCTTCTATTTTTTCATATTCATAATGTCAATGATAACATTCAACAAATTCCCCTTGTTGACTGAAACTATAAACACATGGGTTTTTATGCATCCTCCTAAAGCTGGCTATTTATCTGAATAATAGTAAACTATAGTTGCTGTTCTTTTATTTTAAAGGTCTCTTTCCTTTATAGAATCGAAAATGCAAATATACTCCTAAATGTTTAAATCAGTCTGCTTCATATCTTCAAGCTAACTAAAGTTACACCTTTTAGGGTAATATTTTTAATTATTCTGGAAGAAGAAAAAAAAGGCCCCGAAGGCTAGCAGTTTGAAATTGAACAGGACGCCCTTGGGAAGGGAAGGGTGGCGGGTCAGCCTCAAACAGACAAAAAACAATGGGGACGATTGTGCCTGAAGATGGTGTGTTTTTTTCGCGAGACAGCGTGTTGACAGTTCCCTTCCTCTGGGGTCATTGTTGTCTGTGAAGTGACCTGTGACAGCAGATTGATCACAAGCTTGTTCATGCAGGAGACAGAATGCAGCCTTTCATTTGTGGCCTCTGCTGCCCAAGGCCGAAGCATTTCACTGTCGGTTAGCTTACCTCACCGTTCCGGGGCGTGCGGCTCTGCAATCAGCAACAGTAATGATTAATTTATCTCCACCAAGGTTCAGGTTTCTATTCAAGTGTGATTGGAAGAGCAATAACATGTTTGAAAACTGCTAGTGTTAAGATTAGGGCTCTGTAATTGTTCTTTAAAGACCTGACTGCGAGAACACGTTTAGATACAGCCTCATTCACTGCAAAACAAGCATTTACCTGAAGATACCTATGGTTACCTATAAGAATTAATGTTCTTATCCAAAGACATTGCTTCCAGAGAGCTAGAAACCCAAATTAGGAGACAAACTTAAGGTATTGGCAGTGGATGTTTGGGTATCTATATAAGCCAGTTAATTATGTCTGAAAAGTATCACTAGGTAATGTTTTGTTTTTAGTGTTTTTTAAAATATTTTTTAAATTTTTTATTTTTTTTGGAACAGGAGTTGAACTCAGAACTTTGCGCTTGCCAGGCAGGCACTTGTGCTTCTGAGCTATATTCTCAGCCCTATACAGTGTTGAGAACGTCTCTTTAAAAAGTTTTAGTGAAAATACTTAGAAATGCAGTTATTTAAGAGACTTTTATAGGTATTTAATACTTTAGAATAATCATTATTCTCCAATTAGGACACAGTTCTTTTTTTTTTTTTTTTTTTAAGATAGTGTCTCTGTGTAGTTCAGGCCAGCCTTGAGCTCACTTTAGCCCAGGCTGGCCCTGCACTCAAGGTAATCCTCCTGCCTCAGCCTCCCAAGTGCTGGGATTATAGGTGAGCACCCCCTCCCTCAGCCCGAGGACATAGTAATATTAGGAAAGGGAGAGAAAACTTCAGGTGCAAGTAATAGAAAAGAGTTATTTTTCCCTCTATAAAAATGGCCAGGGCTGGGGATATAGCTCAGTGGAATAAGTGCTTGCCTAGCAAGCGCAGGGTCCTGAGTTCAATCCCCAGTACCACAAAAAAAAAAAAAAATGGCCAGATTCTGTATAAAAATTAAACAAATCTCAATTCTGATGCTTTTATTCTAGCTTCATAATAAGAAGGAAATAAGGTAATTATACTAAACTTGACATAAAATTCAAGAAAATTTTTATTATAGAATGAGACAATTTACAGATATAATGAATGCTTTGCTGAATGTTCTGTTTTTAATGTTGTTCATGAAAAGCAGATGCTTTAAACCTTTATATTTTTATAACATACACGTGAAGCACATTTACCATTATCACAGAACAATGATTTGGACATGTTTTCTTTTCTGTGATTGGTATTGATGGTGGTGGAATGAATGTGTCAGATCCATCCTCGTGGATACGTTATGCTAGAGTCAGGATCAAGGCTGGGGTCAGGGGATAGCGTTAGGGAATGAACACATCAGACCCACTTCTTAGGGATGTGTGTTGGAACTGCAGGCCAGCCTGTCCTATGAGCATTGCACACAGATGAAACGCTTTTGGAAGCACAACTGCACACCACCTACTGTCTGGTTTCTGTTGTACTTTCAGGCCACCCAAAATGATCTCATTTGATGATTACCACAAGACCTGGTGTGGAATAGCCACGTCGAAAGCCACGGAGTCCCACAGAAGGCCATGTAAGGTGACCCAGCCTATCCTATATCCTCTCACCACCTGTTAGTCTCTTCTTGAGTCTCAGCTTGTCTTGTTTTCAGAGACTGATTGACACATTTGCTCTGTAAAAGTGGTAAACTTCTCTGTGCGCTCCATACACCATTCATTCAACAGCTTTTGTGTAAAGCGTGGGACTAAAGTCTGATTAAAAGCCGGAAGAAAAGATGGGCAATTGAGGAAATAAAAGATGAAGTTCTCAGTCTTACCAGGTTTACTTAACTCCCTTCAGGGGCTGGGGGTATAGCTCAGTGGCATAAGCGTTTGCCTGACAAGCGCAAGGTCCTGAGTTCGATCCCTGGTACCGGAAAAAAAAAAAAAAAGACAGAATACTTAACTCCCTTCACCCCTGCAAGAAAGCTTCCCAGCAGGGGAACCTTTTAAATTCTAGACATGATTACCCTCTAAGCCAGCAAAAGCAGTGAGCAGAAAGTCAGCGAGGGAACGTGAGAACCTGGGGCTCTTCAGTTGTCTCTCTAAATGCAAGGGTCACCGCAGGCCAGGGACTTAGAAGACAGAAGGGAGAGCTGGACAACTTTCCTGTGCCTTTGCTGGACCCTTGTGTACTGTTTGGTTACTTGGATCAAAGTGGATTATGTGGTCTCCCTGCCTTTGCCGACTGCATCTTTGCCTCCCTCCTCCACCAGGACCCCTTCCGACTGCTGGCAGCGACTTCCTGCTCCTCCCCAGCAGTGCTGACTGCTGGTCCCTTTCTTCCCCGAGCTCATCAGTGTTGCTCTCCTTGGTGTCAGTGACACCACACAGCAGCAGTGTCTCCTCTCCCTCCCGGACACCCCTGCACCTTCCTTCCGCGGTAACCACTCAGCCCTCTCCCAGGTCTCTCGGGCCTCTCCCGGGTCTCTCGGCCCTCTCCCGGGTCTCTTGGGCCTCTCCCGGGTCCCTCGGGCCTCTCCCGGGTCCCTCGGGCCTCTCCCGGGTCCCTCGGCCCTCTCCCGGGTCCCTTGGGCCTCTCCCGGGTCTCTCGGGCCTCTCCCGGGTCTCTCGGCCCTCTCCCGGGTCTCTTGGCCCTCTCCCAGTTCTCTTGGGCCTCTCCCAGGTCTCTCGGGCCTCTCCCCAGTTGTGCCTCTTGTCGGCCTGCAGGGCACAGCTCCAGCCAGGCTCCTCTCCTGAGCTCCTTGTGCATGTCCACACCTGTGCAGCACACACTGGACATCTCTCCTACGTATGTCAGAGACACCCCAAAGCAGTTCGTTCTTTTGCCTCCAATCTTCCCCTTCTCCTTCATTTCCACTCCTACTGAGTGATAAATCACTGTTTTCTCATTTTCTTGCCTAAGCCAGTCTTCGTCTTCTGTATTTTTCAGTGTCTCTCATTAAGCCACTTTGGTCTCTCGTACAACGCTGTGCGTGCTGCCATCCGCCCGGGCCGTGGCTGTAACATGAGCATCATTATATTTATCCACGTTTTTTCCTAATTATCAAAAACACAGTATCGAGCTGGGCGGGGAGGTATGTGCCTGTAACCCCAGCATACAGGAGGCTGAGGAGGATTGAAAGCTCAAGGCTAACCCACCAACCTAGTGAGACTCTGCTTAAAAGAAAAAAATGGCTGAGGTGTGAAATTCCTGCTAGCACCTGTGAGGCTCTGAGTGCAGTTCCCAGCAGTCAAAAGAAAAAAGAGAGAGAGAGAGAAAGAGAGAAAAAACTTAGGGTTTAGGGCCCCGATCAGGCAAAAGTAATTCTAAGCTTCACAAATAAAAGCAAAGGTAAGATCAGTAACTTTGAAGAAACCACATGTTCTTTCAGGAAGTTAGTTATTTGTTGTATATGATTATATGTCATTGTAGTGGACTGACAACTGGTGGTCAGCTTATAACCTCCAGCTGAGCTGCATAAGCGCAGTGCTGGGTGTGGGAGGCCCACCTGGGGATTGCTGCCAGCAGCATAAAAGGAAGAACTGGAGAAGAAAACGAGAGGCTGTTGGGAGCTGGTGGAAGCTGTAAGGAGCTGTTGGTTCTGCTGGAGGAGCTCGTCACACCGGCTTTCCTGATGAACTGGGCTGATTTCACCCTCTGAGGAGCTCAGGACCTCGCTGGCACTGAGAATGGCTTCGGTTCACTTTGGGGAGCTCTGGTCCTGACTTTGAGCATTGCTTCCTCGCTCCAGTGGGGACGATGGTGCACTGCCTGGAGAAGCTTGCAAAGTTGGCTTCCCTGATGGGAACTCAGCTGTCTTCATCATAGAAGGAGCTCGGGACCTCACTGCTGCTGAGGATGGCTGTGGTACTTTTCTGGGGAGCTCTGGTTCTTATTTTGTGTGTCATTTCCTGGCTTCAGTGCAGATCCCTCAGCCAGCGGGCACAGATCCTTCATCCTGCTGGCACAGACTTTCTAGCTTCCACCACTAACTTTTGGGCCTTCCCAGCACAAATCCATGAAACAGGCCTGCATGAGATACTGTTATGGGCTCTGGGCCTCCATCTGGACTCATGGGAGGCACTGTTATGAGCTCTAGGTCTTCAGATGGACTCATGCAGGACATTACTGTGGGATCCCGGCCCTCAGCTGGATTCTCTGGTCTCAAGTATGTGGACAGATTTCCTGCACTCTCTTGTATATGATTCTTTGGGTGACTATTATAAGTAACCTTATAAAATGTGTCCTGTGTTATATGTTTCCCCTTTTGCAAAAAACCCCAAACCAACACAGTCACTATCCTCATTCATAGATTAATGATCAAAAATAACATAAGGTGTTTTAGGTTCACAGCTTTTAGAAACACTGCCAGTATTAAAAGTGTAATTGTCTCTGACACCAGAATCTATGACTGTTTAATGTCGAAGGTTTGAGGCTGAGGGCCGTGCTGTTGGCAACCACTGTGGGTGCAGCCCCCAGGGCTTCCCGCCACGACCCAACTGCCCACGCGTGCTGTTGGGACGTGAGCTGACACTGCAGGGCATGCTCAGAGTCAGATCTCCCAACCGAAACACCACAGATCAGTACAGGATGGCACCTTTTGGAGCAACGCAAGCCTCCAGGGGCAGCTGGCAACTCTAGACTGCGAGAGTGAAAGAGGAATGAGCACAGCCCAAACCTCAGGAAATGTGAGGACGTCGCTCTTGAAGTAAAGAATTGAGCAATGGAAGGAAAGGATCATGAACCATGGACTGCAGTTTCTTTCTCCTATGTTGTGGGCTCCCAAATCTTTCCTTTTGTTGCTACCAGGGTAGAATTCAGACCTCTTCGCGAAGCTGATACCTGCTAATTGTTATTTTCAGCTCAGGCGACTTTTGGACATTTTGAATCGAGCCCTTGGTGGCACATTTCACAAGCACCCCACCTCCTCCTCCCCACAGAATGATGTAAGAGCATTTCAAGAGTGTCCCTTCAAAACTAGACAGCACTTCATTACAAAATTAAAAGTAAACTTTACGTGTGCTGCTGGCAGATTCACCTTTGGAGAGCAGGCTGGATTTGATTTAATGCTCTTTTTAGTGGCCTAATTTCCGGGCAATAACAAAGATGAAGCTTGTAGATTATAGAATGCTTCTTCAATGACTCAGAAATAGAAGGGAACCTTCCAATAACTTCATTTTCTACACTTACCTTCTTGTCATTGGGAAGGTTATTAAACTCTTATGCGTGTTTTTAAGCACTTTGAGTAGTGAGTAGTTATATTTTGATTTTGTATATTAACTCTTCTCCATAACGTTGTGGCCCAAGTCCACATGGTCATCAGTATCATCATAATAGTAAGTTTATTCTTGCATAACACAATTTGTAAAGTACACGTACATATACCATTTGTAACTGTCTCATTCTATCATTCTGTTATTCATTTATCCAGCCAGTATCTCCTGGGCACCTACCTGTGTCACATGGCATGGTGCACTCGCCCCTGAGCTGAGCACCACTCAGGTTACTGCCAATTGTTGTTTTATAGACAAGAAAGCCGAGACCAGGAGAACTAAGTAAGTTACTAAGATCACACATGGGAGGGAAATTATCATATTGACAAAGAAGCTAAGTTTTGGAACCAGATTACCAGTGTTTGATCCTGGCTGTGCCTCTCTCAGTTGTCTCTCAACTTCTGCGTCCCAGTTCCCTCATCTACAAAATGAGAACCACCACAGTGGTTCACAGGCCGTGAGAACCTGTGGTTCGACCGCACTAGGCCGAGTCCTCATGGTACTCTGTCCCGCTGTCCTGCCTTCATGCCGGCGAGTGACTTCAAGCTCTGCAATTAAGGCAGGGTGTGTATCCCCAGCTCCACTTTTGAGTTCATCACCGGAAGCAATTTCGTGGGGAAATGACCCACTCTGCTCCATCCAGCCGTACAGAATGGGACATAAAAGATTCGGCTGAGGACAAAGCACACGTAGCTGTGACAACAGATCTCTCATGAAAAGCACAACCCCACAGGGAAAAGCTCATGTTCGGGAGAAATCCTTCAGCCCAGCAAGCTTTCTGCCCTCCAGGGCAGACTCCCTGGTGTTTGCTGTCACCAGGACAAACCCATTGGCCTGAACACCGGGGTCCTTGCTCTCAGCTGAAGACTCCCATTCCAGACATGGGAGCCAGTCTGGGTGCAAGAGGCGGTGCTGTCTGTTCCCATGCAGTGCCTCAGTCTGGCTGCTTGCTGGAACCCCAGAGGAGCTTTTCCTAACCTGGCCACAAGGGCAACCCCACAGGGAGGCAATAGGCCTTGGAGCGCTCCATGTGAGGCCAACGCAGAAGGGCCAGGTGAGAGTGGCACAGTGTCAGATGTTCACAGGTCTAGACCAGTGTCCACTAGTGTGCCCCCTGCCCTAGTGTGTCCCCGGCCCTAGTGTGCCAGCCCAGCTAGTGGAGCCTGCGCGGCTGCTGGTGGACAGGTCCCAGCCGGCTGGGCATGAGCTGGTGCTGCTCTTGTGGGGTGTGAGGCACGTTTTGAAGAATCAGGGCAGCTGCATGCGGGGTGCTGGACTCAGCACCCAATACCCGCAACAGCCGTGGCAAAAGCCAGAGCAGAAGCAGCTCTGGCCACCCCGTAAAGGAGGCATTGTACTGTGGAAGAGGCTGGGAGGATGCTTTCCTACCCAAACTACAGAATCACCACAGAGGCAAAGCATAGCCCTGAGGATGCATTTTCAACTCTGAGAGCTTCTGCTCCCATCTCACGGGTGCTCTCCTGTCCCTCCCTGCCCTCATGCCTTCACCACCCCACAGTCAGCATCGTGTCATACGGGAATGTCTCCATCTGGATGACAACTGTGTGCTAGGGACAAGAAGACAGGGAGAGTGGGGCACTGGGGACACTTGTAATCCCAGCACCCAGGAGGCTGAGGCAGGAGGATCCTGGGGAGGTCCAGGCCAGACTGGCATATGTAGGGAGACTCTGTCTCAAAAAAAGCAACAATGACAGAAAAATAAGGCAAGTACTGTGATAACCTTTTTGAAGCATTTCCAGGCAGGTGGCGGGAGAGGGATGAGTGGGCAAGTTACAGGGATAAAATATGGGAAACATTAAATTAAAATTTGTACAAAGTACTGTGGCATTTTCATCTCTCGTGTGGTAGGGCGAGCAATGAGAAGAATGAATCACGGATAGAACACTAATGGGACTGCTCGGGAAGGATGATCGTGTCATCGGGGGCTTTAGAATACATAAGGAACTGACTGCCTGCTGTATATATTTAAATGTAAAATGTAGGAAAGGCAATTTCAAAAAATTAAGGAAAGATATGAATTATCCTTAAGTAGGAACCTCAAAAGGAAATAGCATTTGAGAGAGATTGAATTTTAAGTTCTGGCCATGTACCATGAAGATTCCTGAGAGCAGACATTCCTCAGTGTTTCCAGCTCTGCTCCTCTCTCAGGCCAAGGGGGCCATCACTCACAGCCGCTTCGCACATGCCCGAGACAGCAGCTGTGGCAGTGGTATTGTCATCTCTGGAAGCAGAGGACGAGCTCCCACCCTGTTATGGTTTGTGTCTGGATGTCCCCCCACAGCATCATGCAGTCACGGGTGCAGACTGCTAGAGTTTCTAATTGATCCATGGTCCAGTGTTTGGATTATGGATGTGAGTGCTACCCCTTCCCCGGGGTGGGTAGTTCACATACAGTGTAAGGGAGGGAAAGATGATGCTTGCCTCTGCCCCTTCTCCCTTTTGCTTTGGTTGCTTTTGCTGTCTTCCGCTGCCATAACAGTTGCCCTCTGCCTTGTGTCACCCGGCCTTGGAGCCAGCCGAGTATGGACTGAAACCTCCACAGCCTGTGAGCTAAATAAACCTTTCCTTCCTTCATTTGGGTGTCAGGTATTTTGTCCCAGCAACGAGAGAAAAGTAACCAAGACATACCCAGACTCTGGAAACCCAAGTTTGCTTCCTAATGGGAAGAGGAAAATAACCTAAATGTCCACCCAGAGCTAGCAAAGCCCTGAGAACCTGTATGTGGCCCAGCTTAACTACATTTGGTGCAGGAAAAGAAAACAGGAGACGGAACACTGCTGATGAAAACCCTGCAATTACAGAAGAACTATGTGGTGTAAGTGGGTTTCTCCCTGTTGATGGCAGATGTCATCGAGGTAAAAGGAGAAACGATCTCTGCTGAGCAGGACACTCCAGACAAGGACGCCACTGGTAGAGAACTCAGGGCTAGAGAAATGGTTCAGCAGCAGACTCGGAACAATGATGAGCAGTCAGTTGATTAGGTGTTTGTGAGTTAGGGATCTGGTCTCATCACATTTCACGTAAAAATCACCAATGCCTTCAGCACAGGTGTTCAGTAAGCTTTGTGTGAACTTGATGGAAGACATAAGGCTTACAATTAACCACAAACTTGCAAGGGAGTGGTGTAAAGTGATTTCCACAAACTCCAAAAGCAGGGCAAAGGACGCAGGGATTCCATTTGTGTCTTTGAAACTCAAGCCAAATCAAGGTCCTGATCCAGTTCTGGGGGCAGCGGTGGTGCCAGGGCCTGAGCCCAGGGCCTCATCCATGCTAAGCATGTCTCTACCACCCCCAGCCCCGGCCATAAACTGTAACCGAAACGTGAACAAGTTTGACTCTAGAAAAACCATGTCCTGAGGAAAAGCTGGCTCCCTTGAGAGCTGTCTGAGGAGATCACGAGCCTCAGTCTCAGGGAGCGAGCCCATCAGCTGTGTTTAACAGCAGCAATAATAGAACAGCGGATGTCAGTATAGTGAAAGCGAATTCCAAGTCACTGTAGAATGTATGTTCTTGCCACAGATCAATTTAATGAGCAGCGAGTTATTTTCCATGTATAATGACCTCTCTTTTTGATACTCTAATTTCAGTGCTTAAAGATCCAGACCTCACTGCACAGTATTCTAAATGGAAGGAGATGGATCTACGATGTCGTGAAGAGTGGAAGCTAGAGTAAGACATTTCAAATGACTTGAATGTATTTGCCTATTAACTTGAAATGTCTCTTGTTCCACCATCCCCTGCTACACTGGGCCGTCAGAAGAAACCCTTGAAATAACAGCTATGTCTTTCCTAAGTATAAGGACAGTCACAGGGAAGTATCGTTTCTTCTTTCCTACGAACCCAGGTGGGGAATCTCTTTGCTCCCCCGGCTGCATGAGAACAGCAGCGCAGGGAGGAAATCTCAAAAGACACTTCAGCAACCTCCAACCCATCGCCTTGGCCAGTGCCTGACTTCGAAATTGTAATGAAGGAGTCCTTTACTCGTCACAGTTGGCTTCTCACCCTTCGCAAAGCTCACTCTAAATTCCAAATGCATCTCATTCCAGGAAGAAGTTTGCATAGAAAGTGCAAAGCCAACCTGGGGCGGTCTCTCCAGAGGCCGCTGGCCCTGGTGCCACATGGAGAAAGGGACTCGGTCTCCACTGCTGGTCTCCTCCCGGGAGAACAAAGACCCGCAGCTCCGTGGCCCTGGCTGGGGGTTTGGGGCCTGTGTCCTGGCTGAATCTTTGGGTGCTGAGTGATTGTGCTGCCAAGGGAGTGAAAGGAATTTTTCTTCTCGCCTTTACTTCCCTTACCTCACTCTTTAAGTTCTTTGACTTCCTGTTAGCGCTGCACCCTCTCTACCTAAAAGAAACAGGGGTTTCGTAGAAATAGTGTGGTGAATTTCCAGTTTGCGCGGCAGGCAGAGCTCTCAAACTCCTCCGCGGCCCCCACCCCGCTCAGCCGGACTCTGTCTCTGCAGCTGACTCCTGCATTGGATACTTTGCTGCTTTCAAGATAAATTATGGGCAGAAGAAAAGTTTTTATTAAGGGAAATCTGAAGGAGTACCAGCATTTTTTTTCCTTGAAGGCACGTTTCAAGTTTCTTTCAGGGCTGAAGAAACCTTCTTAGACTGCAAGGTTAATTTTGCTTTGACATGACTTCCTCTTTGATTTCCTCTTACAGAGCTGCGCCGTCTCACTTCTTTGATCGCGGGTGCACTATGTAATGCCAGCATCCCACAGATCCAAGATTTAGAAAATGTCTGGCCTCATCACTCCCAACTTGCTCAACCTCTTCTACATGTGGCTAAAGTAATTGTGAGCAGAGTGAGAGCGGGGACATTCTTCCAAGTACAGTACCCCGGCGCTGCGGGCCGGGCTGTCACATGCCTGGTGACCCTGTCACGAGAGCAGGTTCACACCTTCCACCATCTGGTGGCTGCTGAGGAGCCTGAGGTGGAACGGTATTTGTTTCTTATAAATGGTGCAGTAGGTTAGTAAAAGACATCACTGCCCATGGCACCTTGAAAACATTCAGGAAAGTTATTATGTTGATCTGCACTTTATCGTGGCATACATGTTTGAACATGTAAGTATGCAGAAGTGTAACTGAAAAATCTAAAGAGCAGTAAAATTCATTTTCGGATAATTCTCATAAGTTGTGCGCTCAGCAGAATGCACACGCTGTGGCAAGGCAGCTCGGCAGGCTTGGTTAGGGGACGTAGGGATATCTGTGGCCACTGTGGCCTGTGTGTCCCAGGCCGATGCCATGTGCATCTGTTGGTCTAATATATGCGTGAAGAATTGTTCACATCCCCTGACATTTCCAGCTTAAACACAAAAACACACAAAGTACAAGTGGAGGATGTTTTCTTCGCACAGTGGTGAGGAAAAGTACCCGCCTCTCCCACCACCGCCTGGCCCCACCTGTGTCCCTCTCAGCAGGTTACTGCCGCAGTCAGTACCGACTCCAAACACACGTTATCTTCCCTTACTGTTGCCGAGGACCCAGCACTCTCACTCCAGGCTGGGCCTCAGCCTGCGACATCTCCCCAGGGGGATCCCTCGGCCGAGGCCGCAGGCAGGCGGGCCAGGAGGGCACAGGCGTGGGGAGACAGGAGCCAGTCACCTGTCTGCAGCCCGGCCCCGCACGCCCAGCTCTCTGGCTTCTTTGTGTCTCCGTTTTATTTTTTACGCAGCAGTCACCCCCAAGTGACTGTGACAGTTATATGAATTCATCCTCGAAAAAGAACGTCAAACCTGTCCAGCTCTCGACAGGTAGGATTTGCTGCTGTTTGCGGTTTTGCAGCCAAGGCCCCAGCTAGGTTTGCAAGGAGAACTCTTTCTGGGGAGCAGGTGGGCAGGAGTTCTGGAGGCCCTTGCTGGACTCACTCCTGGCTGTCCCAGTGACAGCTTCACCTCCCTGCAAGATGCTGGGCCCAGAATCTCCAGGCAGATAAGCTGTGACAGCAGGCGGCTGGGAGCTGAGGCTGTACTGGGAGCAGAGGGATGAACACTCAGCTAAGCCTGCAGCTTCCAGGGAAGAGCAACCAGCAGCATAGCCGCTGCACGGACAGTGGTTACTAGGTCCCTTCCTCTTCCTGGCCAAGGGCCTCACAGGATGCAGTGCAGGGGCTTTGAAACTGTCCCCAACACGCTTGCAGGACCTCAGTCCTCACCAACCCTCCCATGGGCATCTGTCCCTGTCCCTTCAGAGCCCTCCCTATGGACATCCCTCCACCCTCCAGGGCCAGGGCCAGGGCCAGGTCTGCTTCGTATCCTCGATGCACAGTGCCTGGCAAGTCATGGGCACTCGGTTAAGGTCTGTTGGAAGATGCCCTGTTTCCTCTTAGGAGTAAATAGGAGAGTTATCAATTTTAGGAAGAAATAACATTTACCAATAGACTCCTATTAAAGTCCATTCTAATGGAGACATTATGATTCTATTTGAGGCGTTCTAGGAGGTAGTCATAAACAAGTATAGAAGCCAGTGTTTTGGCAAATACCTGTAATCTCTTTACTGAGGAGGCTGGGGCAGGAGGGTTGCAAGCTGAAGCACAGGCAGAGCACAGTAACAATTTAGCAAGTCTTTATTTCAAAATAAAATAAGTAAATAAAAGGTTGAAGGTGTTGCTCAACACAAAGGCCCTGGGTTCAATCCTCAGTACACCAAAGAGAAAGACAGACAGGCAGACAGACAGATAAGATTCCCATCCTCCCTTTTCAAGTGGAAATATAAATTCCTATCAAGAATATTTTATGAAAATTGAATTATATAGATGTATACTTACTAGTAATAGAAATACATTGCTATCAGGTTAATAATATCCCTTAGTTATTGCGGGCTGATCAGGTCCACAGTCTCCTGAACGAGTGTATGGTGAAGGCTAAATAAAAAGAGGCAGATGGAACGATTTCAGGGCTCCAGAAGGATCAGAACCTCTCACAGAATTCTAGATCCTCTCAGGGCTAAGACCAAGGCCTTCTCTGGATGCCCCATATTTATTTAGTTATCAGAAAAAGGGAAGGGAGTACTCAAGAAGGGTGGAACCACTCAATAACTTCTCCGAGTATGGTATTAAGTTAATCCACCCAGGAGTGAGCTGCCTGAGGCTACAGCCTTTATCTAGCTGGACTGGATCCAGGTGTCCTTGCTGTGATCTTCCTATCCTTTGAGGCTCTCTGGCTTCATCCACCACTATAGGCCTTAGTGGGACCAGTGACTCACAGAGGATCACTCACTATGGGTCCATCCCCATCTCCAGACTAGGGGCCTAGGCCTGGGACAGACCTGCATGAAAAGCACACTGGTTAAGTTAAACCCTGCTCAAGGCTGCTTCATAGTGGTTTCCATCACACTGCCATATAACCAACTCATTAAGCAACTAGTTTGGTGTCCCATTCTAAGACTTTTTCCTTTCTTATTGCCTTGTCTCTTGAGTTTTTCTGCAAATTGTTTATTTATGTTAAGGCATAGGAATGTAAATCTCGGCTCTAAGAAACAGTTTTTATTTTCTCTAGAAAAATAATGAAAGATATAAAGTCAGTGTATTAGTCACACACTTGTCACTGTGACACAACACCCAACACTCACAATTTAAAGGGGGAGAGGGTTATTCTGACTCACAGGTTTGGAGGATTCAGTCCATGGTCAGCTGCTCCAGGGAGGAAGGGGCTGGCGAAGGAGAGCTGACTGAGTGGACAGGAAGCAGAGGGAAAAGGAGGAGCTGATAGGAGATGATAAACCCTCCAGGCCATGCCCCCCAGTGACATGCCTTCCCACAGGGCCCGCCTTCTTAAACCACACTCAGCTCCTGGACAGTGGCAGAATCCACTGAGGATCCCATCGCCTATGAAAGGCCCACTTCTGAGCACACAGCATACTGGGGACACTCTGCATCTCATGTCTCAGTCAGCAGGCCATGAGGCTGCTCTTCTGAGAGTTCTGCTTGTGCGCATGTGAATCTCTGTGTCATGTGCTGTAGCTAATGATGACAGGACCTGCAGGCCAGGCCTTGGCAGTCAGCATTACCCACAGGAAGGGTGTCAATCCCGGGGAGCTGATGTTCACAGTAGCTTAGGAGAGATCACTGTTGCTGTGCACACATAGGGGACGCTGCTACAGGAGGCAACCAGGGAAAGCACTCTCACAACCTAATGTGCTGCTGGCCCCCCGGGCAGTTGGTGAGCCCCTCTCTGTGACCACAGCAATGTCTGTCACCTCTCTTAAGTCACACAATTTGTCCTATTCTGTGGATGCAGCTTTAAAATAAGGCTCCAGCTTTAAAACAAGGGGGGTGGTGCATACTTGTAATGGCAATAATCTGGGAGGCTGAGGCAGGAGAATCTCAAGTTCAAGTCCAGCCTGAGCAATTTAGTGACTTGGCAAGACACTCTCTCAAGATAGAAACTAAAAAGGACTTTGGGGCTGGGGATATAGCTCAGTGGAATAAGCGCTTGCCTAGCAAGCGCAGGGTCCTGAGTTCGATCCCCAGTACCACCAAAAAAAAAAAAAGAAAAGAAAAGAAAAAGGACTTTGGTTGTATCTCAGTGGCCCTGGACTAAACACACACACACACAGACACACACTTCAACTAGTTGCCACCCCCAAGCCTTCTTGCTTGGAAATTCTGTGAAAACATAAAAATGTTCTCTCCAGTTTAACAATGAAACTAAGGCACAAAGAGAATAACCAATTTGCCTGAGGTTACTGAACAATGCCAATCTTATTTGAAAATTTAAACAGGTATTTACTACTTGGCTTCTACTATGTGCTGATTAAAGCTTAGAATTTTCAGGTTTGTGTAAAAACATCACCTGCTTCATTGCAAGTGCAAACTCAGGCTGTTTTCTATGGAAATGTTTTTTTAAAAATTTTTTTCAATGTCAATTTTTACTATCCAACAGTTACTTCCCTCTTCCTCTGGTAGAAACACACTGGTGCCACATCGAATGCCACTGTGAAACTTTCTTTATATTATGGTGGAGAATTAGCTGTTCAGTATTTTAAATTAAAGTATTAGTACAAGTTCTTTCTAAGTCATTTTACTGTTGGACTTTGAGTGTGTTTTAAATCACAAGTACACAAGGTATCTCTCTTGCTATTCTTGCTTCGTTCCTTTTCCTTTGTGATACGAGGACGTTCATTTCATGTATATTTTTTCCATTCTTTCAGGGTTACTGAGTTTAAGCCTTGTTTTTACAGGTTTACATAAATACATAGCAAGTGCATTTTTGAGGGTCTGGCTTTTTTTTTTATTCCCCAAAGAGTAAGCCTTTACTGCCATCTTGTGGTGAAAGAGAAAATTAGCATTAGCGTGCCTTTTTTTTTTTTTTTTTTTTGAGACTGGGTCTCCTTATGCAGTCCAGGCTAGATTTGAACTTACTACGTAGCCCAGGCTGGCCTAGAATTCTCAGTGATCTTCCTGCTTCAGCCTCCCCAGTGCTGGGATGACAGATGTGTGCCACCATGACCAGCTCTGTGCATTACTTTAAAATATAGCTGTAGGAAAATATATTGACAAAGACGAGAAAAATCTCTTTAAGAAATAACTTCTGAGCCAGGCATGGTGGCGCATCCCTGTAATCCCAGCACTCGAGAGGCTGAGGCAGGAGGATCGTTGTGAGTTCAAGACCAGCCTGGGCTACAAAGTGAGCTCAAGGCCAACCTGAACTACATAGCAAGACCCTATCGCAAAAAGACAAAAAAAAAAAAAAAAAAAAAAAAAAAAAAAAAAAAAAAAAAAAAAAAAAAAAAAAAAAAAAAAAGGAACTTCTGTCAGGTCATTAGTTTATCCAAGCTTGGGCGGGGGGGGGGTGAGGCAGGAGGATCACCACCAGTTTGAGGCCAGCCTGGGCTATACAGCAAGACCCTGTCTCTAAAAAATCTAAACATGAGATTCTTTGGGTCACTGCTGCTGACAGAAGCAACGTCCAGCCCAGGCTCCCCGATGACTTGCTCCGCCCATCACAAGCTGAGGACCAGGCGGGCGCAGGGACAGGGGAGGGCGGGGTGCAGGAGTGTCACCATAGCGACACAGCCAGAGCCTTTCGGGTGTCTGGGTTGTCCTTTTGGCCTCAGCAAGTCTCCGGCACATCTCTCTCATGCTTACTTTCTCTTAGTCAAATGAACAAATCCAACTCTTTCAGCTTCCATAAAAACTGAACCCTGTATTCCTTCGTGACTCTTCCCCCATGTCACTTACCCCAATTTCCTACCAGAATGCAGCCCTAAATCTGTGACTGTGTTTCTGCCTGTCATGCAGGATTAGATGGAGACTTGTAACACCATAGCTTAAGACTGTTTTCTTTCTCCTGCTCCTGAGAGAGAGAAGTTTTGATAAAAGTCAAAAACAGGCAGGAGTCAGAGCCAATTGGTGAATATCTATAACCCCAGCACTCTGGGAGGCTGAGGCAGGAGGATCTCAAGCTTGAGCCTAGCCTAGCTGCTTAGCAGCTTAGTAAGATGTTGTCTTGAGATAAAAAATAAAAAGGGCTGGGAATGTAGCTCAGTGCGAAGTACCACGGGGAGGGGGTGGTTTTCCATAAGAAAATTGCTTCTTCAGTTCTACTTCCAAATTTTAAAGGTCTCTCCCTCCTTCCCTCCCCCTTCCCTCAGTCCCTCCCCTCTGGCATGACACCCTGAGGGTGAGGAAGAAGCCTGGATCCCTCTCCAGAGCCTTTGTGCAACTCCTCTTACCTAGGAAGGAAGACTGAGAGAAGCCCGGAAGGCTGCTCAGAACAGGCCTCCGCAAGCTGGTGTGGCAGTGGGAGGCTGCCACACATGTTAGGACGGCTACATGCTTAGAGCTGTCCTTCGGGATAGCTGCCACCAGAGTGACGTCAGGACTTAGCAACGAGCAAGCTGCCGTTGTTCATTGTACCCTTTAGCTCACTGATATTTTTGTTTCACAGTCTTTAATTCCTATTTCTTTAGGAACATTTTTGAGTTTAGATTTTGTTTTTAGTTATGCAAAGGCAAATGGCTAAACAGAAAAGAAAATAACAAGACTTACATCAGTTTTGAAGACAAAGAGAGAAAGCGTGTAAATCAAGTTACATTCTTTGCTACAGTCACATTTGCCCTGAGGAAAACAAGGTCCTAGTGGTTTCTTTGAACTTGAGGCTCACGCACTGCGGGCATCTTCCCGCTAGCTGGGCAGAGGGACCTGTGACTAAAAGCAAACTTCCCTCATAGGGCCAAGTCTAGCCCCAGGTAGATGCTGTCCCTAACCCATAAAACGCTTATCAGTGAGCCATGGTACTTCCAGGCTGACTCCAAAGGTATGGAATTGCATGCCAGAGCAAACAACCATATTTATGGGAATATAACAAAATTCAGCCCACAATGTACAAATAAACAAGACAATCTGACCCGGAACCAGAAGAAAACACAGACACAGGTGAGAGCGGTGACAGTCATGGCCACAGGCCTTATGATGGCCGTGGCACTGTGGCAATCAAAACATACTGTGAGTCTTCAACGGGGTAAAACTCCTGTTACGCTGAAAAAGTCCAATGCCAAGAACACTGGAATAAGGGTGTTCAAAGCAAAGAAGGCGTGCGGAAAGGGATTACTGGCGGTGTGTCTTTGAAGTAAATTTTAAATTCTTAAAACATTCGCCATATTTTTCAATCATACCTTTTATATCTCACAAATGTATTCCAGTAACTAAAGAAAAACATGAATTTGATGAAGCATTAGGACATACAAAAATCTAAGGAACATCTAGAGGTAAAAGGAAATCAAAATGTTGAAACTATTTCCTGTGTGGAGAGAAAGAAATTAGACGCTGTGGAAGAAGTGGCCTGGGAACCTGAAAGTGTACTAAGAAGAATCCGAAAAGTAAGATGAGAGAGAGGAAGCTAAAACAAAAAGCCTCCGGGAGCGGAGAGACCACGCCCAAGGGGCAGAAGCTACGGTAATCCATGTCTCAGGAGAGGGCGGGAAAACGTTCAGAGAAATAGTGATGATGGGAAGACGTCCGCACTTGGTGACAGCTGTGAACTCGCAGGGCAGGAGACTCATGATTCCCACACGCAGGACCACGGGGAAACTGCCACGGACTCGCAGGGCAGACAACACCAGATCCAGTAGCTTCATTGGGGAGTTGTTCCACATATTTATGGAAAACAAGCTAAACACATACAAAAATCCTACAGAAACTAGCATAAAAGGAACGCGGATTCTCCACCCCTCGTATAAGGTCAGAATCACCTCCACAACAAAACCCAGACAGTTGTCAGGAGAAAACTGGAGGTCGTATGTCAGCAGATCCAGTCCAATCAACATACATTATTTTAAGCATTGATTTGTTAACAATATTTTTAAATGACTTAATTTCTCATGACCAAGTGGGGTTTGTATCAGGAGGGGGACCTTGGTTTAACACTGGACAAACTCAAACAATGTAAAACAGATAAAAAAAAAGAACTGGTAAAGAGAAATTCAACTCCTCTTCCCAGTTCAAAACAAAACAAACCTCTCAGTAAACTAATAATAGGGAAGAATTTCCTCAACCTGAGGAACCATGTCTGTGAAGACCCTGCAGCCGGGTGTGGTGACGCACACCTTAATCGCAGCACTCCGAAGGCTGAGGCAGGAGGATTGTCATGAATTTGAAGCCTGTCTGGAGTGAACGGCATTCGCGATGGTGACAAATGGGAGGTTCCCACTAACCCGAGGACTCGGCAAGGACGTCACGTTCTGCAGCACGAGCTTCTGCCATGGACCCGCGCTCCGCTCGCATGTCTCCCGCAGGCCGGTCCTCCTTGCCTGCCTCGTACTTCCTGTCTCCCCGGCTCCTGGAACAGGCCCTGGCCTTGTACCTTGCTATGCCACAAGGTGTTTTTATTGCTGTTACAGTATTAGTCTTGCACTGTGTTTGTTTGCTCTTCTCACTTCTATCCTTTTTTATCGTCACAAGTTTATATTTTTAACTTTAAAATCTTTACTGTTCTGCATTTGCTGTACATAATGCTTGCCCCCGTCCTGGGGAGCTGGTCCATGGACGGAACCCACCTCAACTCTTTTTACTTCCCCTTCCCCCTCTCTCCCCAAGCCCTCCTTCTACCTCAAGCCCCCTTCCCATTCACAGTCTCCAGTTCTTTTAGAAGGCCTGTACCGAGATAACCTCACTTCACTACTAGCCAGCACTTACAGTGGCGCTGTGCTCAGGGCCCGCTCTCTGTCTATTAATTTGTTCGGTTTCTTTTCTTCAAAGTGAACGTGCGCTTCCCAAAATGCACATGGGGCTTGGGACAAGTTCTTCCTTTTCTCTTTGCAGGTTTGCTGCCACCAGGTCTCAGCGTAGCCGAGAACTCAGGGTGCCAGGCAGCACCAGCCTCTCAGGGGAGACTACCCCCATTTACCCTACTCCAGGTAAACTGGATTCAGCTTGTTTGTCTTTTGTTCTTAGAACTAAAAAGTTATTCATAATAACAAACTTAAATTTTGTTAACTCCAGATAAGCTTGGATATATGAGGCCTGTTTTGCCTGTATCTAAATGACCCCCCAAGGCCTCATGCGCTCATAAGTGGGGCTTTTCGGAGGTGGTTGGATCTAGGGTATATGAATGGGGAGTGTATGTGTAATAACTGGACTATTTTACTGATTGGTTTAGCATGGTTCTAGGCGTGAATAATGGGAAAGCCCACCCTGGGTATGGGTGACACCAACCAATAGGATTGTAGCCTGGATGGAATGAAAGGGGAAGGGAGGCTTGCCACTTCCTACTTTCTGTCTGTCCTGCCATGAAGTGTTTCTCCTCTTCAATGCGCCTCCACCACGCCACCCAGCTGACTATGGACTGAAACCTCTATGAACTGAAAAGCTAAAAATGCCTTTCCTATTCAACTTTGGGTGCCAGATATTTTTCTCAGTAGTGAGAGAAAGAACTAAGGTCTGATTCTTGTGTTCTCCTTTTAAATTTGCTTCAAGTCTTCCTAACAAAATAAATTCAGTAGATCAGTTACCTAGGAATGTAAGCTTCTAGAAAGTGAATTAGTTATATTTCAAGCTTACTATTCTTAATGGGGCTACTACATAATTTGAAAATTCAAGGCTAAGCTCCCAAATGTAAAATACTAGCCAAAACAAAGTGTTCATTGTAAATTCAAAAGTATAAGTAACATAGTTGGAAAGAAAGGATCAGTGTTAGTTATGTTTCTGTGCATTTAGAAATGAACATTTCTCAAAGAAGTATGAGTTCTAGGGTAGGTGGAAGGCCAGCCTTGGGTGGAGAGACAGAGCTGGTGGCAGGAGTGCGATGCTTGGGATTCGAGAGGCGAGTCTGGACTCAGCACTATGTGATTATAGGGGCCACGCCCTCCGAGCTCCAGGTCCACGGTCCTGAGCAAGTGCCTGGTACCCGGATGATGTCCCACTTTGTAGTTCCTCATGTTCTGCTGCTCACCTCACCCTTGTCAAGGCTCCCCAGGGTCTGGCTCCCTCTCTCCTTCCTCCTGTCAGTGACCCCATGTCCCCTCTTAACCCTGCCTCTCCGAGACAGGCCACATTCTCCAGCCTTGGTCTCACATCCTGGTGGCGTGTGTACTCCTGTGCCTCCTCTGTTCCCAGCATCCCTGGAGTCCTCACAGGTGGAGGCCATGTTTGACAGAGGTGATGAATTAATGACGCAGCCGTGCTCTGCGATGTTGGCCCTGCCACTCAGAGCTGCGTGCCATCACGGGCGTCCCTCTCCCTCAGCAACCTCCTCTCCTCCCCTCCCCTGCCCCCTAAATGCCACACTGACTGCTGGGTCACCTTGGCTTCTCCCCGCACTGTCCCAGAGGGGTGTGGGAGGTGCACAGTGGCCCGAGAGTCTGAGAGTCCTGCACCACGCATCCTCACCTCTTCCTTTTCTACACCCAGCCACCTGTGAGCCTCAGCACAGACTGACATCCCTGACCCGAAGAGTCCCACTCTGAAAGCTCCGAATGCAAAGCGCTCTGGTACTGACAGGTGCCGCAGGTGGGAAAGTCCACACCACCAAACTGTTGCATGCTCAAAACTGCAAAAAAAAAAAAAAAAAAAAAAAAATCACTGTACAAAACCACCCTCAGGCTATGTGTGCAAGGTGTATATGAAGAACAAATCAATTTTGTACTTACGCTTGGGTCCTGCCTCAAAGATCTCTCTCTGTCTCTGTCTCTCTCTGTTTCTCTGTCTCTCCCTCTCTGGAAAAATCTAAAATACAAAACACTTCTCAGGCATTTCAGATAAACAGATTTCCACCTGAGCCAGGTGTGGTTGGACACACCTAGAATCTCAACACTCTGGGAGGCAGAGAGAGGAGGGTCACAGGGCTGGAAACTTTAGTAAGACCCTATCTCAAAATTGAAAAGAAAAGAAACAGTAATAATAACAAAGGGCTGGGGCTGTAAGTCGGTGCGAAGCTGGGGTTCAGTCCCTAGTGCCATCTCTCTGGGTTATCCTAGTACTTCTGTCACAGCTGTGCGCTGTTAGTTTTCTGTTGCTAGGTGACACGCTGCTCTGTACAGAATGACTTAAAACAACATACACATCTTGCTTCACAGTCCTGGGGGCCTAGACCCCAGACCCAGCTTAGCTTGAGCTCTGTCCAGGGTTTCAGGCTGCAATCGGGGTGTCAGCTGAGAGCTGGACCTGGGAACATCTGCTTCTAGACCAGTAGGGTCATTGGCAGAATTCACTTTGTTGGTACCACTGTCTCCTCTGACTCCGCACTGACAAGAACTGGGTCCCAGAGGAAAGGGGCCGCTCACCCCACTGCATGTGGCTCAGTGCTTGTTGTGGGAGCGTCTGTGCTCAGGAGTGAGGGAGCATCCTCGTGCTTCCAGCAGCCCTGCAAGTGTGGAAGAGATGGCTGGATCCATGGCAAGCACACAAGAGAAGTGAGTCAGACGGGAGACCGTGTGTAGGTGAACATGTCTGGGGAGTGGCTGGATCTCCACTGCCGAGGGTGCTGTTTTCTGAAATGGAATCCATTACTCTGAGTGCCTCCTCTGAAGAGACCATGCCTCTGAGTCATGACAAATGAGCTCACTGCCCTGAAGATGCTTCTGCTGCTCCATCTGCTGGACAGAAATACTTCTTGGCCACTTGACTTCGAGCTGGGCCCACGTGCTTGTGTCAATCTGGGGAATATGTGCAGAGTCGGGCTTGGAGGTCTGCAGGCCTTGGCTTGCTGTTTTTCACATCTGCCTTGGCCAGAACATGCCAGGGCCAGCCCTCTGACCATGGCGGGCAACAGAAGGCCAGAGCAAGCTGCTCTTGTGTTTACCACCCCACCACATAAGCTGCCTGCTGGTCCTGCAGGCCCAGGACCCAGACCAGCACTTCCTGCAGGCAACGAAGACTTTGTGTTTGACATTACCTAGCAATGGTGAGCTTGAGCAGAACACCAAAGGACAGTGTGCCAAGAAGGAAGGAAATGACCTTCCCATCCCGCTTGGGCACAGAGGGTGAACAGGTCATGCTTCGCTGTTAAGAACAGCACACCTGAGATTTGGGAGGAGGAGGGAGAGATTTGGGAACTGTGTGCAGAAGGAGTGGGGGCTTCTCGGACACAGTCCTTTCCCTTCTCTCTTCACAGAGCCCTGTCACAGACACGGCAGTGTCACCAACGTCTCCATGAACTCGGCATTGCTGGCCCTCTGTGTCGCTCCGTATGGGCCATGGCTTGGGCTTCCCAGGCTCCCATGTTCCTGAGATGCTGGGTGTCCAGCAGAAGCAGGTGTGAGAACTCGCAGGTTCTCCACTTGTGCCTGCGGCCTTCCTCCGAGCTCCTCCCGCACCTGGATCCCTCCTCAGTTCCAATTCCCATCTTTGGTTATTTTTGCAGGCCTCATTTTCTAATGAAAGGAATTAGTACAAATAAACCACTTGGCAATAATGCTGGTCACTGCACTACCTACCAGCACACACTTCAAATTATTTGCTAATTGCTTTAAAATTTTAAAAATGAATGATCAAATGGAGCAGATTAAAAGATGTAGAATCAACTCCAGACATACTCAGCCACCTTATCTGTGACAAAGTTACCAAACACATTCACTGGAAGAAAAATAGCCTCTTTAATAAATGGTGCTAGAAAAACTGGCTGTGAACCTAGCAACGATCAAACTTGGAACCACATCTTTCACCATGTACTAAACTAAATTTTAAATGGATCAAAGATCTAAATATTCAAACAGAAACATTAAACCTGCTGGAAGACAGAATAGGTAAAACGCTTGAAGATGCTGGTACAGGCAAAGACTTTGTGAATAAAACACTGACTGCAGAGGATCCATCACAAAAATCAACAACCGGGATCTCATCTTATTGAAAAAAGAGAAACCACCAACAGAATGAAGAGACAACCTACATGTGGGAAAGAATATTTGCCAGCTGTTTCTCAAAGAATTACTATCAAGAATATATAAAGAACTCAAAAAACTCAGACATCCCAAATTTAAAGACCCAATCTGAGCATCTGAGAGGAATACGCATTTTTCAGATGAAGAAATACAAACAGCAAACAGCAAATAAATATATGAAAAAATGTTCAACATCATTGGTCATTTGAGAAAGGCAAATTAAAATAGCATTGAGATTTCATCTCACCCTGGGAAGAATGGTTATTATCAAGAAATCAGCTCATGACAAATGCTGGAAAGGCTATGGGAAAAAAGAAACCCTCCTCCATGTTGGTGAGAGTGTAGACTGGAAATCAGTGCGGAGATTCCTAAAAAAATAGGATTAGAGGTCACATTTGACCCAGCTATTTCCCTGCTGGGTATCTTCCCAGAGCAATTTAAAACATTGTACCACAGCAATATTTGTGCACCCATGTTCATAACAGCAGAAAGTGTAATAGCTAGCTCTTGGAAACAACCCAAATGCCTGTCTATCAAGGAATGGGTAAAAAGGATGTAGTCTCTTTATACAATGGAGTAGTACTACTCAGCCATAAAGGATAAACCTGAGACTTTTATAGGTAAATGAATGCAACTTGAGACCATACTCATAAGTGCAATAAATCAAACTCACATGTGTAAACATCATATTGTCTCCCTAGTGTGAGAAGCTGAAAGAGTAAGATCCAAAATGTACAATAGTTATTGTGAAATAAAAAGAAATAGTTCAAAAGGAAAGAGAAACTGGGATGCAGAAACAGAAAAAAAGAAGGGCAAAGGAAAAAATACATAATATATGATAGTTAAAATAGTTATACTACTAGTTTCTCTTAATTCATTGGAAAGAAAGGTCTGTGCTAATATTGTTTGGACAATTAAATGACTATATCTTGTACTCTGAGTAACTAACTTAAAGATAACAATGCATGATATGTTAATCATTGTTACTCTATTTTGTTTTGAAATTTTTTTCTCTTTCAAATAAAATTTTAAAATAAAAAAATCAATAAAATAAAATAAAAATGAATGATAAGACACGGACTCTCCAGGATCCACTCTGAGAACGGACGCAGATACAAGGCAACGCGAACACTTCTTCATCGCTTGTCTCCTCAACACACAAAATGTCTCCATCATTGTTGTGTTTATGAAGCATCTTTTCCCTTACACATCAACAAGACTCCAGAAATGATGTGAATGAACTAACAAAGGATATAAAGAGGGAGCAAGTAGGGAAGCATAGTTTGTAGTAGCTTTCATTAGAGAATGTGAATTTAGAGAGGTTTAAAAGGTTGCTTGCTTGTGTTTATATGATATCTTAGTCATTTTCTTATTGCTAAGACAAAAAACCCAACACCTATAAGTTAAAGGAAGAAAAGCGTATTTTAGCCCAGTTTGCAGAGGTTTCAGTCCACAATGGGCTGGCTCCAAGGCAGGGTGGCATGGCAGAGGGGCATCACGGGAGAGAAGCAGTCCGCACAGGGCAGGTAGAAGCAAGCACACTTTTCCTTTTCATTCCATTCGGGCTACAAGCCTATTGGTTGCTGCCACTCGTACCCGAGTGCAGCTCCCATTATCTACAGAATTATGTTAAACCGACCAGTGGACTAATTTAGTCACCACACACCCTTAATCTATGTTCACATACCCCAAATCCAGCTACCGCCAGGAAGCCAGCCCCACCTATGCGCTCATGAGGCTTTGCGGTGACAGCCAGATACAAGTCAAAACACAAGGTCTTCAACATCACTCTACAAATGCAAGACAGCTTTTCATTGCTTTTCCTGCAGTGTGCATCACATTTTTATTTTTCCTGTTTCTCACAGTGGAACTTCCTACTAAGTCACAAGCAGAAATAGATACCACAGAGACCCGAGAACCGGAGGAGTGGATGGATGAGGGTTCAGAACGTGATGACAGGTACGATTCCTGGGAGTACGAAGCAGACGACCTGGTCGCCTGGGCCAACGCTCTCGATGCAGCTGCGTTAGAGGACTGGGCCTGACTCTCCACGACTCGAGGAACAGACAGCCTCTGCCCCAGTTCCCCTCTGTGGAGCCACCTGGGAGGCTCTCTGAACTTGGATTCTGCTTTTCACAAGTTAGTCTCACCTCCTTTCTGCTAGAGCAGAGGAGGAGGTACAAGCAAGCATAAACCAGTGCATATGCGACTTTGAGTGTTCTGAGCCCCGTGTCTTTGTGTGGAACGCAGCCAAGTGAGAGGGGCTCGTTGCCGCAGTGCGGTAGATGGTCCCAGGCACAGGCCCACTGCTGTTAGGCAGCTGGGTCCAAGTTTGTCAGGCAGGAAATGGGTCAGAAAGGGGTTGGGCGAGGAGGGGACCCCATTGGACCTCTGGAGGCTGGACACAACCCAAGCAGAGGGTGCTATTCATTCATATACACCGGACCTGCTTCTTGTTTCCTCCCTGTGCGGTGGAGAAGAGGCCCTGCTGTTTACTAAGGTTCCTCTTCCACCGCCTCCCAGTCACACGCTGCTTTCTCTTGACCTTAACCAACCAGGCCCTCACGCTCTTGTGCCTTTATTTTCTCCCTCTTTCTGCTGTGCTGCCTCAACCTGTAGCTTTGCCTGTGTCTTTCTTGTCCTAAAACAAGCCTGCTACAAAACATATGTGGGTCCCTGCTTAGGGGTAATGAGGGTAAAAGCGCAGCAGCATGAATCTGCGGGTGGGAAAACTGAGAAGGAAGATGAGAGAGAAGGGACTTCCCGGGAGTAGAAGACAAGCAGAAGGGGACACAGCACCGGTGGAGAAGCTCAGACGGGGCGGGGACAAAGGCAGGAGATGAGCAAGCCTTTAAGGACCCGGGAGTGGGGAGGGTCGGATGACTGCCCAGGGGGTCCTAAGTAGGGAAGCTTTGGAAACGTCTTTCTCTTGTGGGCGGGATTTCTTCCTTTGGAGGACATGGATCGGTGTTAGTTTCCACCCTCCGGGACATCGTCCTGTGCCATTCCCCAGCTGTTACCACAGCCCTGGTCCTCGCAGCAAGAGAGGGCACCTCCCTGAGACTGCTGGACAGGGCCTAAAGGGAAGATACCCTCGCCTCTGGAGGGCAAGAGATCTCAGAGGACAGCCTGCAGAGCCCTCCTCTCTTGTCTCATGGGGGGCTCGAGACCGTCGCCCATATTATTATCTCTTTTAAAAAAATTTTATTTCAATGTAATACAAGTGAATATTAATAAACTATAAAATACTCTTCTATGAAAAATTAAAACAAAATTTTAACAAAATAATTAGCAAATGACAATGCTTAATATACTGTATGTCCTGACCTTAAAAGAATGGTCAAAACGGCACTGAGTACAGGTCCTACACGAAGGAGTCTCTTACAGAGGAGAAATCAACAAATGAAAGGACACATGTTGCTTTTTAGTGCACAAAAGAAAGTAGCAATGTAAATGAAACATTGGCGTGTGTCTTAGGGCTTCTCTTATATAATATATATAGAGAGAAATAGAAGACTGATAGAAGACAGATAAATCGGAGTTCAGAAGTTCCAATAACCCCAAATTATTTGACACTGCTGTCCACCTGCCTCCTACCCACTGCCCAGCCACAAAATTCCAACAGCCACCCAGATTTCTGCCACCTTTGTCCACACAGCAGCACAGCTGAGAGCTCGCTCAACCCCACCTGACTTACAGAGAACTATTAGAAAGCTCTTGTCTCAGACCACAGTCAAAGCAGAGGACACAGGTGAAAGGTGCCTTCTGCTGATGGTTGCAGGCACAGGGGCTGAGTGTCTGCTCACCTTGAGTCCCAGTTGGACAGACTCCTTCCTGGAGCCACCTTCCAATGGCTGCCACCATTTCTCCACCTCAGACTCCTTCCTGGAACCATCAACCAGTGGCTGCCACCATTTCTCCTCCTCAAACAAAAGTGCATCTTTTGCCACCTTAGAATCTGCCATTAAAAAATGAACTCAACTGGCTGGGGAGATGGCTTAGCAGTATGGTCCCTGGCTACAAGTGCAAGACCCTGGATTTGGCCACTTGCATTGCAAAAAAAATATTCTTTTTTCCAATTTGAAAAATTTAGCAAATCAGTGAGTTCAAATTATTTTTAAACAGGAAGCATTTATCAACAAGCAGAAACACTGAGTTGACTCTGGTAGAAGATGCTAGGTTTTTAAAAAACGATTTTATGGAGGCATGATCTGAATCAGAGAAATTCTAGTCTCAGAGTAAGCTGGAAAGAATTCACTTCTCTTAAATTCCTAGAAGAGTCTTTGCAGAACAGGTATTGCTTCTTTTGTAAATGTTTGGTAAAATTCACCAGTGTAACCATGTGACCCTGGAGTGTCTTTTTTTAATAGAACAGCATTTAATTGTAACTCTAATTTTTAAAATAGCTACATGAATTCCAGCACTCAGGAGGCTGAGGCAGGAGGATTATGGCAAGTTTGAGGCCAGCTTGGGCTACATAGGAAGGTCAATGCCAGGCTGAACTACATAGCAAGACCCTGTCTTCCAAGAAAAAAAAAAAAAGGCTATATGGTCACTTAGGTGACCTGTTTCCTTTGAATGATCTCTGGTTACTTTCACCTTTCAAACTATGTATCCATTTCATCTTAATGATCAAAACTTTGGTACATAGTTGTTGATAATACTCCTTCATTACCGTTTTACTGTCTGTTACATCTGTAGTAATGTTCCCTATGTTTTCTCTTTGTTTCCCTGATTGGTATGGCTGGAGGTTTATTAGTTTTCGGTCTTCTCACAGAACTAGTTTCGGTTTTCCTTACTTTCTCTACTGTTTCCTATTCTCTTGATTTCCACTATAATCTTTATTTGTTCCCTTTTCCTCTTCGTTTGGATTTAATTTACTTTTTTCCTTACTGATTTCTTAAATTCAGTGCTGGAGTTATTGAGACTTTTCTTCTGTTCTAATACGGAAATTTATTATGATAGGATGAATATCCTTAATCTGCAGGCCAGAAATTCACAGATTTTTCAGTTCCAAGACGATGTCCAAAATTTTTTGATTTTGAAGTATTTCAGATTTTGTGTTTTCTGATTTATGAATGCTCAGCTGGTAAAATCTAAAATCAGACAAACGCCAGAATCAGAAACAATTCTGGTCCCAAGCATTTTGGATATGGGATCCCAACCTGTATAAACCCTCTCGATACTGCCTTGGCAGCTTCCCGACTAATTTTTGTTTATAATGTTTTCACTCAATTAAAAGTACTTCTAATTTCCCTGGTTCTACTTTGACCTATGGATTGTTGAGAAGTGTTTTATGTTCCAAGTACCTGGCTGTCTTCTAGTGAGCTACCCACTTTCACTTTCTGAAGTAATCCCACGTGGAAAAAGAACATTTCTTAGCATATCATAATCCTTTTCATTACCAGCTACAATTATATTTTCTATTTTAAAAATAAAAGGTGCAAACAGAAAAAAACACACTAAAAATATGTGAGGCCCAACATAGCAATGTAATAGTTAACTGCAATAACCTGAATAAGAAACACCCATGGGTTAGAAGAGAGTGCTCCTGGGTTTGCCTGGGTGCTCGACTCCTACGCTGCACACTGAAGAGGCCGTGTGGGCAGCCCTGACCAACAGGCTTGTACCTGGGTGTAGTAGGAAGGGAAAGGAGGAGGAGGTCCCCCCACTTGTTTCTTCGGGGGAGCTCCAGCCTTTGCCGCAGCCTTCAGACGTTGGTCTCCAGTTCCTTCAGCTTCCAGCGCAGACTCTTCAGCCTTCCCACGCAGACCTTTTGGTTTCCTGACTTGCACTGACTCTGCAGTGAGCTCCAGGTTCCCGACTTTTGACTGGGTTGCCCGGCTCCTAGGGTGAAGTCACCGTTTTGCTTCGTTCCGCTCTGACCCTGCAGGAGGCCACTGTGAACCTGCCTTGTAAACTTTTTAATATTGTACATAGATTTTATATTAAATCAGTTCCTCTAGTGACCCCACGTGATACAAGAAGTGTTTTCAAAAATTCCAGCCAAGACTGTTTAACCGAGGCAGCAGGACAGATGGTGGCAGGAGCTCGCGGCCCTGGGTAAGCTATTCCGCCCTTTACTCTGGCTTCCCACCGGGCCAAGGGTGAATGAGGATGGCCCTTGTTCCTGCTGGGGACACCAAAGAACCCCATCAATAGGTCAACACTGACAGAGTGCTGAGAAGAGCACCGGCTCGGGTAAGCACTGTGTGTGTGTTTGATGAATCAGAAACTTCACATCCTGGCAATTGACCCAATGCAGGGCGGAAGACACTGGAGTTCAGACACTGGGAGAACCCAGTCTGCCTGCTGCCAGTTTAGGGGTCCGGCTGACTCCGAGGCCTGCTGTCAGGTGGATGACACTTTGATACACGATGTGACTGTGAAATCCGTTTCAGGCAGGTTCACACAGTAGGACGGGGGTCTGCTGGGGACAGAAGTGTCCTGATGGGCCGGGAATATAGCTCACTGCCTGCCTGGCAAGTGCCAAGGTTCTGAGTTCAATTCCCAGTACAAAGAAAGAAAAATGTGTCCTGAGCATAGCGAGTCCCACGGCCACCAAGTCAGCGGCGAAGCTGGGGTCCAGGGTGCACAGGGCCCCGGCCCGCTGGCCTGGGTGGTTTCAGGGAAGAGAGGAAGGGCAGCGAGGCAGGGAACCTCTTTTAAACGCTTCCGGACCGCGACGAGGGGTGGGATTTCCCGCTTGGCTGCTCAGCCTCCGCGGCCCTGCAGGTGGCGCCATTCACCGCTGAATTGGGTGCGGGGGTCGGCGGCCGGGCGCAGTCTCCGGGGCTCTCCCAGCGTGTGTACCACAGAGACACACGCTGTAGGCGTGAGCCCGCTCTGCTCTGCCCCTCAGGAAACATCCAAGGGGAAAAGAACGCAGCGCTTACCAATTTTGCGCGTCGAAAAAACCACAGCGCCCGCCTAAGGGGAGCCAGCAGGTTCACGCTTGCAAAGGCGGACCACGCGGAAGCCACCCTGCGGTAGACAGGACAGACCTCGGCGTGCCAGTGACGACCAGACACCGCTGGCCTGTTGGGCGCCTGAGGTAGCGCGACAGCCAGAACAGCCAGGCGTCCTGTCCAGCACCCGCCTGCTCTGCCTCCTTCCCGTCATCTGCAGCCCTGGACTTCCCAGGGCAGAGGCCCCGCCCGAGGGTGGCTGCAGCTCGTGGGAGGCCTCGAGTGTCTGTGACTCTGGAGAGTAACTGAGTGGACAGAGACCCAGAGATGACTCCTCGTCCCCTCGTTCCCTCCCTCCCACCTTTCCTGTGGATCTTCAACTCTGTTGCAGCTAGCAGAGGGCTAAGGAGACCGTTTTTTAGTCCTTTTCCTCCCTTGCTTCCCCTTCCTGCCTTTCTCCTCCTCTTCCCTCCCGCTTCACTCTCCTCTCTGCTGCGCACCTCTGGTTATTTGGCAGTCAGCTGAGGATATAGAGATGCAGAATTTGATGTTCCTTTCTTTCCTCCACTTCATCTGTGTTCAAGAGAGAAAGGCAGAAGAGGGCCTGTCCTTCCCC
>PVLD010013164.1:22070-57276 GCA_004027595.1 Dinomys branickii | reverse complement strand
CCCTCCTGCACATATGTATATTCATATATATTCCTCTATACATACATACATACATTTTTGTCTTTTTCTTTTCTCCTTTCCTTCGTCCCATCCGTTCTCTGTTTTTGAACAGATTTCCTTCATGACTTTTAGTTTATATTCCCACCCTCGGGTTCTTACACCAGTGATATAATACGTTGCCTGCACATGTATCGCTGACAGGGACATTCTTAAGCTCTAATTGGCTGCTGAATAATTTAACCACCCAGTCAGCAGGACCAGGCGAGGGACTGTGGAACAGGAGTGCTCTTTGCAACAGGGCCGAAGGCAGCCTGGCTGCTCTGTGCCCTGGCCAGCAGCCTTGTCATCAGGTGGCCAGGAAGACTTTCTGCACCAGTTCACTTTGAAATTTCCCCAGAACCACTGTGGGAAGGAGGGCCCGCAGGAGCCGAGTGATGGTGCCAGCTCCTTTCCTGATGGGAAACTCTTGATCAGTTCAGCAGACCCAAGAAGAGCATAGTAAGAACCCTGTAACTGGGTGATTCTCAGACTTCATACACATCTGTGCCACCCCTTCAGCTTGTTAAAACAGGGTGCCAGGCCCCACCTCCAGGATGTCCAATTCCTGGGCCAGAGTCCATAAATTGTATGTCTGATAAGTTTTAGATGCTGCTGCTGGTTACTCTTGATAACTTCTCAGCTCTCTAGCCTGACAATGGGAGGTTTCTATGGCTCAGAACTCAATCCCTAACCCAGGGCACTTAGAGTCTGACCATGGCCCTAGCCCACCCCCAGTTAGGAGAAAATGAAGTGGTCTAAGTCTAAGACCTAAGGAAAGCCAGAGATGGTAAGCACCAAAGAATTCAGCTTGAAGGAATGTGTAGACTGGGTAGGAAGCTTCCTGAAGCAGAGAGGCATGGAGAGTGGACAGTGCCTGGACTGCTGAGCCTGGGCTGGTCTGTAAGTGCTGTGTTCCTGGAGTTGTTCAGTGTAGTTCTCCTGCAGAGGAGATGCCTGGGGCCTGGCATGCAGGGGTCCAGTAGGGAAGCCCACAGCAGGCCTGCAAGGCACAGAGGCCTGTGGCCCATTGGAGTTCCTAGGTAGAGAGGAGAGAAGGCTTTATAAGAGCTGGACAGTAGAGGTCTGAAATGCTTGGGTGAGGAGTTCAGGCTCCATTCCATAGTGAACTGGGAACAAATCAACAGCAGCTTGGCTCCTCAAAGCAGACATCTGGAAATGGACTCTTACATTTTGAAAAACAGATTTTTCAGTAGTAGCGCATGGCTGGTCTGAGTGCATGATTTCAAGGCTGTTTTAGAACCTTTTCTCTCCCTTGCATGCCCTCCCCCAGCCTCCCTCCATGTCTCCCTCGCAGTTCTCAGCATTACACAATTAGAGATTACTTCTTCCTCCTCCTTAGAGAGGCCCAGGGGGGAAAGTAACTAATTTTAGCAAGCTCTGCTGGTCACCTTCGAGGGGTTTTACATGCAGTCTTCTCCAGGAGCCAGTGGACAATCTGATGGTCTGGAGGCAGAGAGAGGGAAACGTTAGGGGACAAAGTGGATACCACCATTTAGGGTCAGAGGGGCAGGGGGAAGACAGAGTAGATGGTGTAAGGAGAGCCCTTCCCGGAGGCCTGAGCATCTGGAGTATTTTGGGTGGTATGAGGTCAGGGGCCTGGATGCTGAGGGTTGCAGAAGGGCCTTGGTGTACCTGCCAGACTTGTGAGAGCACAGAGTGAGTAGTGCATCCCTTCCTTCCTTGTTGGGAAGGCGAGTGGACCCTTGTGCTTCAGAAGCAGGCCTGATGCCAGAGTGCTCTTCTCTGGTGGAACAATCCGGAGAGGCTGGAGTTGCTGCTTACATTTATTGGCAGAGAGCAGGAAATAGTGTCTCTCAAGTCATGTTTCTGAGTCCATTAGATAGGCATGTTCCAAAAACCATGATGGAAGAAAAATTCTACCTTCCTGTGTGCCTGTTAGCAAGTCCAGCTTTTCCATGTTGGATGGTCTGTGAGACTCATGTTCGGATATGGTGCACAACAGCCTCTAGCAGGGCGCCATTATGAGCATGGTCATTACTTGGGTTCAGGTTGAGGTTGGTAACGTCAGCCTGAAACACCTCTTGGCTTACACAGGTGCACTCCAAGCAATTCCCCCATGTCCCCCCAAAGCTTAATTCTGCTCCCAAATGAGTGTTTTCTAGTCTTCTGCATTCACTGAAGGGAGGAAAATGTGCTGGGCCTTCACCCTCTCTGCTTTTCAGGTTTGCCTCTGATCTTGACTCCCATTTGGTCATCTGCTCATGCATCTCTTGTGTTCGCACATCGCCTCTGGTCCTCCCCAGCTTTTCTTCATTTGGTGAATTGGAAGCTTGGCACCCTTGAGTCATATCTTCCTCTTCTGAGCTCAGGACGCTGCTGTGCTTTCCTTAGCCTGCCTCCCGGTCAGCCGTGGGCCTGGATCTGTCCTTCCCTCTCCTGCCCCATCCCTACCTGGTTGCAGGGATGGAAAGGATCACTGGGTAAGATTGGCCTCCTGTGGGGACAAGGACTTTCTGGAGGTGATGTTTTCACTAAAAAGAAGGCTCAAACTGTAGGCCTTGGGAACAGGGCATGGTTGAAAGTGAGATGGCCTCTTGGAAGCCTGCTGCTGTGTCTAGGGCATCCTAGCACAGTGGATAGCAGCTAGCAAGGCTGGGGACACTTGGATAGGTGGGTGGGTACCACTGGCTAGAGAAAGATGCTGCTTTCATTGCTTCTGGGGTTCCCTCACCAAACACTTACTGCACTCTTAGTGTTCACCACACTGTGCAGGTACTGGCCTCAGGGTGCTCATGGGCCAGAGGAGGCCATGTCAGGGACAGCAGCTTACATATATTTCAAGGTCAAAGGTACTGGAATGGGAAATGTTGTAGAGATACCTGCTGAGTCCTGGCCTTATGGGGTCAGAGAAGGCTTCCTGGCAGAAGGGTCCTGTGAGGTGAACATGAAAGGCCAGGTAGCAGACAGGGACCTGGAGAATAGTAGGGCAGAGGCCCTTCTAGTTCTAGCCCTCTTGGCTCTTGAGCTTGCTTCTGGGAGTGAGTCCTTGGTGCTCTCCTCTGGCCCCAGCATGCTTTTTCAGAGAGAAAGCCCCCAGTGGGTTGGATCCTATGTCCTGTCCTCAGCCTGAACTTGCTGCCAAGGTGGGGCTGGGACAGGCTGGTTGGGGGAATGGGCACTTTTTGGGCTCCCCAGACAGCGCTGCTGTGAAATCCTAGTGGTTTTCTGAGATCAAAGCTTTCATGTCTTCTTGAATAAGTGATTTAACTTATCTTTGAGATTGCAACTGACGTTAGCATATAAAAGGCTTATTCACTTGGAAGCAACATCGACACCAGGAATGGATAAAGAACAGGAAATCGTATCTGTCTCAACACAGGTGCAGCTTGAACTTTGGAAACCTAGCCGTACTTGTAACCTTCTGTCACTCTCAGAGTGAGAGTTTTCCTCACAAGGGACCAGAGGGCTTGCCAGCCTGCAGATGCCTGTGCAGGGGTCATTTGATTGCTAGAGATGCCCATATCCACTGCTCCTTTTTTCTTTTTTTTTTTAAAGTTTTTGAGTCAGGGTCCACTATGTAGTTCAGACTGGCCTTGAACTCCCTATGTAGTCCAGGCTGCAGTGATCCTCCTGCTTCAGCCTTCCAAGTGCTGGGATTATAGGCATGTACCACCATGCTTGTCTCCACTGCTCTTTCAAAGCCTTTGAATTCAGGTTATCTTTGCTAGCTTCTAGGTTTATATTCCTCCACAGTCCCTGCCTCTGTCACCTACAAGAGTCCAAGGAACTGTAAGCAATAGAAATCCACAGAGTTTCCTGGGTTTGTCCTGGAATAGGCATGGTGGGGCTGTGGAAGACAGGTGAGCTGTGGTTTCTTTGTCCAAACAACCCGACATCTCACAGACACATATGACTGGGTGGGAGAGTATGTGTAAAGTGGTTTAAATCTATGGAGAGCAAGTGAACAAAATCTAAGAATTTTTCATGCACGTATCTTTGGAACCAGAAATTGCATTTACAAATGTATCCTACAAACATTCAGGCATATGGAAATGGCATTATGTATAAGGTTGTTCATTATGATGTGGTTTGTAAAAGCAGAAAATTAGAAACCAACTATATACCCATTAGCCTGAGACCAGATTGGTCAGTGATAGTGTAGCCACACAGTGGAACAGTATGAAATCACAAAAGGACAAGGATGCTTCTATCTCCTGAGCAAAGTGCAGGTCACTACTATGATATGGTATGGTATGACTTGTGTAAGGCAGAACAAATACATATTGATGTTTGTTTAGGCCTGTGGACTCTTGGGATAGAAATACCAGGAATTGTTAACAGGAAACCATCTCTGGTAGATGGTGGTGGGGACAGAAGGAAAACTTTTTGCTCTATGCTCTTATATGCCATTTATATTTTGAGCAATGTGGATGCATTTCCTATATGTGGCAAGGGTAATAATGGTCCTTCAAATGTAGCCACACTGTAGTCCTGGAAACTGGTGAGCAGGGTGCATTGCTTCCTATGACACATTGGCCTTTTAGCTAGGATTGAGATTTATATACTTTAGATGTGACAATGATCTTGGCTTATTCAAAAGAGCCCAGTTTCATCACATGAGTCCTTAACAAAGACCTTTGTGGCTGTGATCAGAGGTGACTACAGACAGGTGAGGTCAGAAAGATGGGCTCTGGCTGCTGGCTTTAGAGAGAGGCCCAGGAGACAAGGGACACAGGGAGCCCCTCAAAACTTGATAAGGCAAAGGAAGTTCCTTCCCTAGAGCCCCCTGAAGGAGTAGAAGAAACACAGTCCAGCCGACACCTTGCATTTAGCCTGGGAGGACCCTGTTGGAGTTGTGATCTCCAGAACTATAAGATGAATTTGTGTCATTTAAACCACTCAGATGGTGGAAATATGTTATAATGTAATAAAAACTAATATTCTACTCAGTACAAAATTTTTGAAAGACACAGTGTAGCCAGAGTTAGACTCACTGCATTGCACGGAAAAGACCCATACTTGCTTTCAGTGCTGTGCTCGGTAGTGCATACTGTGAAGGAACCTGGCTCATCCCACAAAGGATAGCTGTTGGACTCACTGCACACCAGGCACCATGAAAGGGGTTTGAGGGGCCTTCATGGCAAGATATGCAGTCTTTCTCCCCTTCTGAGTCAGTCAGCTTTCCAACTGGACAAATTGCCTGTCTCACTGTTTCAGAGGTTCCAGTCCATGGCCAGCTGGCTTCATTGCTTTAGGCCTGTGGCAAAGCACAGACGTCACGACAGAAGGGCGTGGTACAGGAAGGCTGCTTACCTCTTGGTGGCCAGGAAGCAGAGAGAAAGAGGGAGAGAATGACAAAGGAAAAGACAAAAAAAGGAGAGGTATTGGAGGAAGAGGCCAGAGACAAGGTATGCTCTTCAAGGGCGTGCCCCCAGTGACCTCCTTCCTCCACAGCAGGGCCTGCCTCGTAAAGCTTCCACCATTGTCTTAGTTACTTTTCTCTCATTGCTGAGACAAAATACCTAATGCCCAAAGTTAAAGGGGTGAAAGGTTTATTTAGCTCATAGTTTGTAGAGGCTTCACTCCATAATCGGCAGGCTCCAAGGCAGAGTGGCACATGGCAGAGGGGTAACAGTTCATGGTGGTGGAAGACAGCAAAAGCAATGAGAGAGAAGGAGCGAGCGAGCGAGCGAGCGAGAGAGAGAGAGAGAGAGGCCTCTGTCTGTTCCTTACATCATATCCCGTCTACTGGGATTAGGGTGGTGCCATTCAGTGGACTAAGCAACATCATCCACCCTTAATCTCAGCATTGCACTTGGAATGGATCACACACTCTAGCTTCAGCCACCTCCAGAAAAAAAAAAAGCCTATGACCACATGAGGCTTTGGCGGAACATCTAGACACAAACCATAACAACCACCTCCCAATAATACTATCAGCTGGCCATGAAGCCTTCGGCATATGGCCTTTGGGAGACATTTCAGAACCAAACCAAAACACTTTCCTCTTAAAATTGCCCTGCAGGATGCCAGGACACATTTCCTCCACCACACTATGCATGCACATTAGGCCCTGTGCCATCTTGGGTTCCAGACCCCTGCACTGGACCTCATTGCCTGTTTGCATCTGGTCTGCCAGCCTGTCCACCGCTGCCACTTAGCTTGGGCTCCATTCATTTCAACATCACCCAAGGGCCTGATGACTCTGGGTTTCTGCCCTGGGTACTGTGTGTCTTGAGACCACTGCCCCATCATGTAGGGGTCTGCTTATTGCTGCCTACCTGCCATCTCAAAGGGAAATTCACTGAAAGATGCTGAACAGAAGCATCTCCATTGCTCCTAGAGTTTACCTTAGCCATGCTAGGCAGATGTTAGGAAGGATGCAAAAATAACGAAAACCAGAAACGAAATGGAGACTTGGGTTTTGTCCTCTAATTGTAAAGAGAAAATTCATCATTGTTCTTGGCCATTTCCTTTGTCCATGCCCATTTTATACCAGAAAATATCTGAAGGGAGAAAAATGATTTCCTCCTTTCTCTTTCCCTCCCCTGGCATGTGTGTCCAGGTGCTGACTCTCCGCTTTGAAGAACCACTGGGCTTCTCCAGTTTTGCCAGCTACCTGTCAGCCAGCCCCATGCCCAAGGCTGCATTTGGAGGCCCCTAGCCCCTGAGATGCTCCTGCTTCCTTGTGTCCCTGTCACTACGCCCTCAGTCTCCTGCATCTCAGCCCACCCCTCAAGGGTTCCTGTCCTGTGTATTTGCACAGAGGTGGCAGTGTGCACAGCTAGGTGACACGTGTCCATGCCGTAACCCTTGGAAACCGGCCCTGTCTGCTTGATTGATGCTGCTGCACTATTTTAGCCTCTGTATGATGTGGAGCAGTGTTTTCATCTGCAGAAATGGCAGGGTCCTCTGGAACAACATAGCCAGGCAGCCACTTTCTTGCCCTGGTGAGGAACTGCAGTGCACAAGATAGCGTGGCAACCACTGGGTATATTCTGGAACCTGGAAGGTGAGAGTTTGAAGCCAGATTCCACTTTGGGGAAATGTGTGACCTTGACTGCTTACCCTTTCCAAGCCTCAGTTTGCTCATCTCTAAAAGTAGGAGCTGGACTCAGACTTGGGATGTCCCCAGGGATGTGTGGAGGAGGGTTTGATTCTAAATCTGAGCTTGTCTTCCAGCCTGGTTCCTGTGGTTAGGTCAGCTCCCAACAGTGTGTACCCCCACCCCCTCGGGGAATACTAGACAACCTAATAGAAACAGGTGCCAGTTCAGGAGCTGGGTACTGGAGGGCTGCTGTGACTTACAGTAGGAAGTGTCTGGCTTGCAGCGGTTGCTGGTTTTTTGTGTGTGAGGTTCATTCTGTATTATAGTCTTGGCTCATTTCTGTGCTACTGTGTTGCTCCCAGGGCCAGGCCTGCAGACTGTAGGTTTGCAGAGGCTGTCAGTCCCTTCCTATCAGCTCTCGGGGTGGACTCTCAAGTTTGAATTTGTCACACAGGCAGAGCTGGTAGCTCCATCATCCCCTCATTGTGTCCTTCCAGGTTCCCCAGTTCTTTTCCGTCTCTGCTGCTCCTCACTCTCCCTTCTCAGTGCTGCCCCACCTGCCTCCCAGGCCTCCTTGCCCCTTTCTGGCCTTTTACCTTATTGACCTCATTATTTCCCTCAGCATCTCTCACTTGGGCTCAAAGAGACTTTACTGTTTCATCCCTTTACTAAGACCTGGCCTTTTCACAAATGTTAGCAGCACTCAGAACAACCCATCTCCAAGCACGGAAACTTTGGAAATTCTCTCTTCTTTTTTCCTCTGCACATTTTCTTTTCTGACCACATCCCCCAGGAATCTGGCATGAAACTCTCATCTGCCAGGTTCCATAATGTACCTTCTTGGTTGGCACAATTCCCTATGGACTGTGGTTCCTCAACAGGGCGAAGAAATGACCACCTGGTCCTTTATTCCAGAGGACCCTGCCATTTCCTAGATGAAAACACAGCTCCATGTCACACAGAGGCTAAGATGCTAGAGCAGCATCATTCCCGCAGACAGACCCATGTCACCTGGCTGTACACACTGCTGCCTCCATGAAGACACACAGGACAGAAACCTGGAGGGACCCAGCCTCTGTCTGCTTTGTCACCGGACAAGAGGTTCAGATGTCTTTGTGGGGTGGTGGTAGGGTTGTTTATAAATGTGGCATTGACTGGGAGAGTAGAGGAAGAAGCTGCCAGGTGTGTGGTGTGCATAGAGTCCTGGGAAGGATGCGCTGGCGGAAGGTAGCTGGTCCCTGGATGGAGGTAGTGAGGCAGAGGTCTGCCTGCCTGTGAGTGTCCACATGATGCTCTGCCAGTGGTCCTTGGTCTAGACAGGAGCCTGCCTCTGACTTCAGGCTTCTGATGGCTTCCTGGGAAAGCAGGGACAAGAAAGCCTAATGTGGAAAATTACAGCATCTCTCTTAAGGGAAGAAACAACAGGCAAAGGCAGAGTGAACTTGGGGGATAGATTTAGAGAAAGGAAGGCACCAAGGATATATAGAGTCCGGGTAAAATTCTAAATGAGCTTACCCTCTCTTCTGGCCCTGTGGTGATGTCAGCTCCTCTGACAGCCTATGTCCCTGCTTTAGGAAACAAAGGAAGTGCAAGTTCAGCCAAGAAGCAGGAACCTCACATACAAGAGGCCAACCTGCTCTAGATTGTTCCTATCTAGAACATAGCTATAGCAGGGAGAAAGTCTTCTGGTCACAAAAACAGCTGAAGCTTGGCTCCCTGCTCCCAAGCATACCTTTCCCATCTGGTTACCCAGCCCAGGGCATGCCAAGCTGTACAACAGAAGTGGTTACCTGCTCCATGAAGGGGTGTTCACACAGGAAGAGGTAGGAGATGAGAGGAGGGAACCCGGAATGGCAGGGAGAGTGCCTGTTGTACACGGTGACGACAGAGGTGTATGAGGATGTTAGAAGGGTAAATGGTGATCACTGTCTCAGCCGTTGAGAGCTTTGTGGAATGAGGCTGCAGAAAGGTACAAGGAAGCAAATTTTAGGTCTCCCATCTTTTACCATGAAAGGAAGAGAAACATGCAAACATTAAAAAAAACACTTTGTGCAATAGAGTTAAAATACATTGTTGCTTGAAGGTGCAATGTTTGGGTGTGTGGAAAAATCATCATATGTGAAATATCTGCACTGCTAAGTAAATAGTTATTTCCATTGGCATCCTAGAGTGTGAGAGGCAAACAGGACCAAGAAATCCTATAAGCCCATTAAAATTTTTACAGATGATGCAGTAAAATCCCAGAAACAAGGGGTGATTTGCCCAAGGTCCCACAGCTAGGTGATGGCAGAGCTGGGCCTCAAACTTAGTTCACTGTAGTATAAACTGGACTCAGGGACTGGGCAGCATTCCTGGTCTTCAGTGCTGTCCATTAGGCAGGAGCTAGGACTGGGATACCCTCCAGTTTCCATAGCCCAGTACCAAGGCCTAAGTGGGATATGGAGTGTGTATATTGGGGGGCAGGGAGGGCACTGAAACATCCGCCTAAGGACAAGTTAAAGGGGCCCTGCCCAGATGGGCTCTGGCTTGCGGCAGGGGTTGCCGGTGAGTCTGGGAGTGGAACAGAAGTACACAGGGCTAGCTGCATGGCAGGGAGCTGGGAGTGGTGTGAACACGCCCAGTTCTTAAGGGAGCCACAGACATCCCTGACCAGAATGTCCTGTGGTTGCTGTCTGGAAGAGCCCACCTTCAGGCACGTTGGGAACTGGTTTGAAAGGCGGCGTGTGGCTCTGACATAGGGAACAAAGCAGAAAGTGCCAGCGGCTCCTTGTGACCTCGCGGAAACTGGCTCCTAGAGTAGATTTCTGTTTCCTGGGAGAAAGGCTGCGAGAGCTCAAAACCCAGCCCGTCCGGATAAATCTACGGCAGCTTCTCCAGAGCATCTATCCACACACTTCCTATTTTTACTCTTAATAACTGTGCGCTCGGGGTTACCAAGGTCTTCCTGTTGCTATAGTGAAAGGTGATGGTGCCAGCCTTCCAAAGCACTGGACCCTTGGCTTAGAGGAAAAACACATTCTGAGTTGCTGAATTTTTGAGTTTGCCTGAGAAGATTTAATGCACCGTTTGCCAGCTTTTGCAGCCATGGTGGTTTGTGCTCAAAATACATAAAACCTCAATAACAAAGAATAACTGACTATTCTGGAGAGTGGGCACCTGAGACTATATAGAAGATAAATTTTAAATTACAAAAATGATAAAATGTCATCAAGAAAATCTAGAAAATGACAAATAAATAAAAACAGATGTAGTTACATAGCCTTTGTGGTCCTCTCTGTTATAGCCCTACTGTTAGTTTTTCTAAACATGTCTTGTGCAGCATCGAAGATATAGTAGCCATATAATTGACAGCCTGCTTTTTATAGTTAATATGTCGTAAGTGTTTTTCTGGGTTGCTGCATTATCTCAGTAAGCATTGTTTTTATTGATTGGCTAATTCACATAATTTCATAAAACATCTACAGCTCCTCTTCTTAAATCCATTTGGTCTCCATTGTCATCTCTATCTAGATCTGCTCCTCCCCTGATGTGCTTAGCTGGCTTCCCTTAGTCCTGTCCTCAGCCCCTTCCGCCAACCTACCCTCCTAAGCTGTGATTGCTAATTAGAAGGTGGTCTCAGGTTGTACTGTGGGCATTGCGGGGCGGGCAGGGGGAGCTTATTAGAAACACAGACTCTTGGACTCTACCTGGGGCCTACTGAGTGGCACCTGCATTTGGACAAGATCCCCAGGTAACTTTGGCAAACACTAATCTCAACCACACATTCTCCCTGGCTCCAGGATAGAAGCCACAGCCCTAGCCAGGTGCATCAACTGCTCAGTAGAGACCAGATGGGGAGAGGAGAGGAGGGGAGGGGAAGGGAAAAGAGCAGAGAAGAGGAGAGGCGAGGAATGGGGTTCAGGGCCAGGCCAGTGGGATGGTCCACTGATGACGGGCAGCTGTGGGCAGCAACTCTGCGGAGGTTGGAGAGCTGTGGAGTTAAGCTGTGAAAGCCAAATCCACAGAAGATGCAAGATGGGAAACTGGCAGTCCAGCCAGCATTAGGGGCAAGAGAGCACAGGCAGCAAATCCACCTCCCCAATTCACTCCCATTACTTAGATAAGAAAGCTGAGGCACAGAGAAGTTCAGTTGTTTACCCAGTGTCACAGCTAATAGATGACGGAACTGTGATGCAAACCTGATTCCAGAGCCTATGGTTCTTAACTACCCAGAAATGTGACTTTCATGGTATGGGATGAGGAAGGGCAGGATGAGGACGCCAATTTGTATTGGTGAATTGTCTGAGTTCAAAGTTACTAACAGCCCAAGGCAGGATTTGAACTCAGGGCATTTTAGGTACCAAACTGGTACTCTTTCTACCTTGCATATTACATCACCAAAGTATGGAGTTGGTCACCATCTCACAGGATAGCTTTTCTCCTTTATGCCTGGCTCCTGATTTTAATATGTCTCCATCCAAAGACAAATTCCAACAAAGGGCAAATCTTAGATTTTTTTTTTACTTAGTTCCTCAGTTCTTAAAATTATGAAATGTGAAGGCCAGATGATACCTGGCTTGGTTCATTTTACAGTTAAGGAAATAGGCCTAGAGAGCTTGGATACCTTTTCTGAAGTCATAGGGCCAGTTAGTTTCAGATCAGAAACTCTGATCCCGGATGCATTGCTCTTTGGATGACACTGGGATGTTTTTGTCCTGGTAGCCTGTGTATCCTGGGTACCCTCAATGCCCTGCCAGCCAGCTCTGTGCTGTTGGGCTGCTGAGTCTGTATATATCCAGCCTCAGGCTTAGGTAGGAGGATGCAAAGGATGAACCTCTATATTTTAAAAAAGCAAAATTATAAAAATAATATTTTGCTTTTAAAACTCCAAGCAGTGTAGAAGTGTGTCCAGAGACTCTTGGAAAGCGCCTCCCCTCCCCTTCCAGTTGTCTCTTCCGCTCCCCAGGGGTAGCCACTTAACAGTGATGTCTCCAGTGACTCCTTAATTTCCCTGCCAGCCTTTGGGTTGTGCAGGATCCATGCCACAGCAAGGCTGTTTTTAACAAGCACCCCAGACTTCAGGGGGTTGAGAAGAGGGGAATAAAAAATATTCCGTTTCTATATTTTTAATCCGTGCACATTTGAGCAGGCAGGCTTTCCCGTCCGCACTACTAGGGTTGTGGGCAATTGATTAGGCTCTGGGCGCTGGGTAATCCTTTCTCTTCCCTTAATGAGGCTGGAGGGCTGGGAGGGGCTCAGGCAATGTTGCGGTGCTTCAGATGCTTCCGGTGCAGCGTGGTCTCAGCTGGCTGCCTCCTGATCCTGCTGCCCTCAGCCCTCTCCCTCCCTTCTGGCAGCCTCTAGAATCCTGGCCGGGTCTCCAGGGCCAAGAAGGCCTGGGAACCTGACTCTCTGGGCCAAGCTCATATTTAGAAATGTCTCCAGCCAGACATTGGCGACTGTCCCACTTGAGCTCTGGGCAGGGGGTGTGATCACATGTGCTTCCTTCAAGTGTGCAGCTTAGGAGTGGGTACTAGCCCACTGCGAATACCAGCACAATCCTTTTATGCTCAAGTCCTGGCGGCAGATCCTGTGCTCCTGGGCACCAGGGTGGTGGTGGGGGGGAGCGGCATGCGCTGGTGTATGGGTCTGCCACGGGGAGTGAAAAGAAAGGTGTCACAGGCTTGAGCTGGGCAAGATGGTGCTGGAGGAGGCAGTCTCTCTTCCCAGCTCCTGCACCCCTTACCTAGGTTCTCAGAGTGCTGGCCCTGCCTGAGGGGGGCCTGCTGCCTTCATGGGCCAGACAGTGCCCCAGTCAGGCCCTTCCCTTCCCCTTCCACCTTCTGAGTCCCCAGTCTGTGGTCAAGAGTGAAGCCAGCTGCCCAGAGCCTGCCCTGCTGTGTCCTTTGTGAGCGACCAGCCCCTCTCACTCTCTCTTGGAATTATGTCTATAAAAGATGGCCAAGGGTGATATCATCTCTTGCTCACCTGTCCTCTTTTCCAGGACAGCCTGTAGTGGTGGATTTATTAGACCCCCTGATTGGGGCTTTAGGTTATTGCCTTCTCATGTAGCAGATATCATGCCTTAGCCTTGTCCTAAAACAACTCCTTTAAGGACGGGTCAGATTTAATGAGATTTAATAAGGGCAGACCCTGTGCTTGTCATCCCTACAGTGAGTGGTCAGGGAGACTGTGCCCCCATGGGAAATAGTCTCATACCCCCTTATATCATGCCACCCCCCACCCCTCTGCAGGTCTGCCCTGGGGACCCAAATGACCTGCTGTCTAGGTCATGCTTCCTTTCTATCGCTGAACAGCCAGAGAGAATCCAAATACAGCCACAGGACTTACTGCCTGCAGCCTGACACCAGACCGAACCCCTGCCTCAAATCCCTGCCAGCCCTTGCTGATCCTGCCCCATCCTTGGCTCACCTGTCCGCATCTCTGGGGAGAAGCGCTCCTAGAAGCAGGCAGGAAAGTTGAGCAGGTATTTGGCTTGTACCTCCCAAGAGAGCATGGCGAATGTGCATGAACTGAAAGAATGAAAGGACAGATGAGCCAGTTTACAAGGGAACGAATGAATGACAATACAAAGAGAAAATCTTTGTTTCAAAGGAACCTCAGGTTCAGACAAAAGGAAATGGCTTGTAGGGTGGTGATTCTAGAGGGCTGAATAGAACCCTTGGGCTCAGACCCACCCTTTCCTTTTCTGGGAAGGGATCTGTAGGCCCAGAGCAGTGGAGACTGCCACAGTGCCATCAGCAGACCACAGAGGTCAGAGGATGGCAAGTTTACTCAGAGAGGCAAGATCCGAGAGGGAATGGAAGGCTGCCCTAAGTGTCCCTCGTCCTTGGGAAAATCGCCTTTTCATATGGTTGGGAGTGGACTGTGCAGTTTTTCTTTGAGGGCTAATTGTTTGGCTGACAGCACAGATAATTAGGAATGAGAATCCCGGAGTGAGGGTGACAGCACCATCTGCTGTGAATATGTCCTAACCCCACCCCACAGCAGGGCCAGGAGCGCTGTTCACACCCTCCCCCACAGGGTTGTGGGTGCCCTGGTTCTTCGCTGCCAGCCCAGCCAATACTATCCCAAGCAGCGAGTGGGCTGGATGGTGACTGGTGCTGTGGGGTTGGGGTGATTCCGCCTGTACTGATAATAGAGGACTCGCACCTAGGACCTCCCTACTGGCAAGGCCAACCTTCTTCTGGAATATGCAGCACAGCCCAGGGCCAGGGGGCCCAGGACAGGTGGCAGATCCATAGAGTGCAGTTTCTTGTCTTCTTCTGTGGGATCCCCTATATATAGCAGGACTCACCAAGAGCTCCAAGGATGAATAAGGATGTTGGACAGCCTGGGACACAGGGCACTAACGCCAAGGGGCTAGTTTCTGTGTTCTCTGGCACCTAATGTGGGAGGCCTGACCTCCGCAGGGCTGCCGTTGATGCTTTGGGCTGTTTTCCTGCCAAACTCTTCCTGGCTTGCCAGTAGGGAGGTCCTAGGTGCGAGTCCTCTATTATCAGTGGAGGTGGAACTGCTCTGGAATCACACCAAGAACCCCATTGTCCAGGACATGGGCAGAAATTTGTAGTTTTTTTCCCTTTCCTTTTTATTTTTAGGGCTGTAACACATGTAAAAGAGCATATGAAATGTATGTGTGTCTTTTAAAGTTAGTAATAATAGCTGCCTCATCTTTCAAAGAGACTTCTAACCTCCGCCCCCTAGGCTGCCTTACACAGAAGGGCCAAGCTGACCAGGGGCTAAGGGCCAGCTCGGCCTCCCCCAGAACCTGTGGCTCCTCGTCACAGCCAATTTCCTCTTTGCTGGAGCTGCTCCTGTTATCCAGGCTCCTCCACATTGTTGTCTTCTCTGTTTATCATTGTTCTCTCTGTACTTTCTCTGCTTAGACCTTCCTATCAGGGAAGAAAGCAAAGCATTATTGTTCTCTTCCCACAGCCCTGTAGCTGGGCAAATGGCCACAGTCCTCCTCCTCCTCCTTCCCACTACCACTCATGCCCCACTCCAGGGGTGACTTGGCAGGAAGATGATATTAACCTAGCACCAGGGAGCTTGCTGCAAAGAATGAACACTGGGAGTTAGAAATTCCAGTCTTGACTTTTCCACCAATTTACAGTGTGACTTAGCAAACTTCTCATCTTCTCTGTGCTTCTGTTTCCTCGTCTTTGCAACCTGCCTTCACAGAGCTGCCATGAAACTGAGTGATGCAGTGGATGCAGAGAAGCTTGAAGGGCATAGATCATTCTACACGGGACAGTGTCTGCGTCATGCTTACAAAAGTCATGCAGGACAGAGGGAGGCCTTGCTGTCCCTCCTTTCCTTTGCCAGTCCCTCACTATCTGCTTCTTGCTCACAGTGCTGGGTTACCTGGGTGATCACACTGTATCTGCCACAGCCCTTTCTCAACAATGAGCCCACTGAGGCCCAGAGGTGGCCGAGGCTTGGATGGAGTTTAGGGTCATAGCCATGTGGGCATTGGGAGCTACAGGCTTGGCTGATGAGAGGTACAAGGCTGTGGATAGGATGGACCCAGTGCTCAGGGACAGGCTGCAGCAGGTTGGCTTCAGTTCCTGCAGGATGTGAGCTGTGATCAAGGCCCTGAAATGGATGGAGTGTCAGTGAAGCCAGTGCACACCCTCCCTCATCCCAGGGAGCTTGGTATCTCTGCTCTTCTCTCTCACTTTGAGATGAAGGGCTACTGTGTTAGTCAGTTTTCTGCCACCTGAGAAAGGCAACTGAGAGGAGGAAAGTTTATTTTGACCAATGATTTCAGAGGTTTCAGTCCATGATGGGCTCTTTCCATTGCTGTGGGCCTGAGGTGAGCAGAGCATCATGGTGGAAAAGCACGGCAGAAGAAGGCCGTTCACTTCAGGGCAGCTGGAAGCAGAGAACAGAACACCAGAGAAGGGGCTGGGGCCAGATACAGTCTTAGAGTGGCACTCCCAGGACTCAAGCTCAGCTCACCTCACCTCCTGTTTTCATCGGCTTCCAATAATGCCATTAAACTGTAACGTCATCAGTGGGTTAGTCCCCTGGTGAAGAGAGAGTCCTAGTGAGCTAGCCACCTTCAGAAAGCCCTGCCTCTGCACACATGAGACTTTTGGGGGGCATTTTGTATCTGAACCATAATAGGTGTGGAAAGATGTTCAGCACCAGCTACAGGTGGGGTACATACGTTCTTGGAGCTCCGAGACCACGGCACACGGAAGCCTTATTCTAGGGTCCTAGGAAGAAGTATGGAGAAGTTTTTCTTGGCAGACTGCCTTGTTCTTTGGACATCTTATTGGTGGAATGTGGGCATCTGTTTCATTCTTCTTTCCCGGGGTGCTGATACCTCTCAGAAGTTCTGTTAGTGAGTGTGAAGAGGACTCTGAATGGTGGCTAGGATCTGGATGCATGACTGAAGGTGGGTCTTTCAGGTAGATAGAATGAAGTATGCAGAGGTAAGGAAACAGAATGGAGTGTGTGTGTGTGTGTGTGTGTGTGTGTGTGTGTGTGTGTGTGTATAGACTTGTGAAGAAGATGCTGTAGGGAGAACTCTGGACGAAAGCACTGGTATAGTTTTACCAGGCATCTAGTACCTAATGATAAAGACCAATGAGAGATGACTAGAAGGTTAGAGAACAGTTCATACCTGGATGTGTGACTCTGGCCCTGGTGCATAATGAGGGCTCTGTCTCCCTGCAGATCCCCTCTGAAGCAGCTGGGAGCTCAGCTGAGGAACTTCCCACCCCCGAGGAGCGGTCCACTAGGAGAGGAAGAAGGGATGGTGTGGAGCCCATGCATGGCCTAAGGAGGGTGTGTAGTCCACAGCCTGTGGGATCAGGAGCCTCCAAGTGTGTGACTCAAGAAGAATCAATGCTGCAGCCCCTAGCGACATGTACACGGTGTAATGACAGGTAATGAACCCGAAACTCGTCTATCCTTTATAAATGATATGGCAGGTAGGAGAATATATCAGCTTGCAGGAGACATAAAATGTCAGCCCTTGGGAAGATAACTATGCAAACAAAGTACAGGAAGGCCTGATAAGATGATAGATGGACGCTTTATAGTTATTAGTTTTTGCCCATGTGCTTGCTGGAGCCAAGCACCGGAAGATTTAGCATCAGCTGGGTTTACTTCCTAGGCCTAGTAGGATGGTTGATGCCTTTATGGATGTAGCCTGTCTTATTTGAGGAACTCAGGTAACAAATCAAGAAGTCAGTTTTTCCATTAGCTCCAGTGGGAGGCAGGGAGCTGATGCCAGTAGGGAAACAAAGGCAGCCAAGGGCCAAGGGGTTCATCCACGCATCCGTGATGCAGGAAGGTGGGACCAGGGACTCAGAGGGCTCTAGGTTCAGTTCTGATAATGAATGACAGTGTGGTAATGGGCTGGTATTTTTCATAATAAAAGGAAAAGAAGGCTTATGATTCTCCCATCATTTCAAGGGTGTCAGGGCAAGTGGAAGACAACTGAAGGTGCTGGGGGAGATCATAAACGGCGCTCTGGAGAGGATGTGGGGGATCTGGTGATGCCTTGGGTCTAGCAGCTGACCTAGGGACTTAGCCAAGGCAGGAAACACTGGGCAGGTCCCTAGATCCCAGAGGCAGGGCCATGAGACTAGGAGGATAGGGGACCAGCCAGGCTGGAGACACCAAAGTGAGCTAATGCCATGGCAGAAGCTGTTCCTGCTGTTTTTTTGGTCTTTACCACGTGTGCCAAGAATGGTACCATTCTGTTGTCTTCCACTATGGGTAAAACACAGGCTGAGATAGAAACAAAAATAGCTTGGAGCCTTGGGAAACTGACCAGGGCAAGGGGAGAAGGGCCAGGGGCCTGGAGCAGGAGGCCCAGGAGGGTGTGGCAAATTCCATTCCAGAGCAGGCCAGTGTCAGGGTCCCCAGGGTCAGAGCCAAGAGCTGGGGAGGAGCAGAGCTTTAGGACTTCTGGGTGGCCTGGTTCTAAATCAGGCTAGAGAATAAGTTGAAGGAGTCCAGAAAGCTGAGACCAGCTCTAGGAGATGGATTAGTCACAGGCACCAGTGGGTCTAGGACTTGACTCCTGTCTATAGGAGGAAATGAAGAGAATTGCTTCAGGGACTGGTTATGTCAGGAGGGGCAGTGCTGGGGAGAGGAAGCTCCACAGATGCCTGGTGCTAAATACGATCCTAAGGTGCTAGCCCTGAGCTGTGCCCAGACCTCAGCTCCTGGTGGTCAGTACATCTCAGTCTTGGCTGGGAACCTGGGCAGGGCTAACCTGGGATGCCTAGTGGTGGGAGGTTGTCGAGGACAGGGTAGAGGTAGGAACAGTCCAGCTCTGTGTGGGGGGTGGGCTGGGACTCTTTATCAGGAAAGAAAGGGCAACATGCCTCCTAATTCCAGCCGGACAGGGTAGAGGAGCAGTTCCACTAGAGCTTCTTCACTGGCTTTACCAGCATTTACCAAGCACATACTATGTACTGGATGCTGGATGCCAGAAATGCAGAGAATCAGATGCAGTCTGCTCCCAGAGAAAGGAATGTAAGGCAGAGGAAAAGGTACAGAGCCAGTCCAGGCCTCCTAGAGCCTCAGGCTCCTGTCTTAAAAAGGGGAACAAGTATTTCACTCATGGGCTGGTCTGAGAATCAAATAAAACAAAACATGCGAAACATAGCCCAGCAGCTAGCATCACAATCAGTGATCAATACATAGTTTCCTCCATTATTCTGCTCTGGGAGGAACTCAAAGTCTGGCTGGGTGTGAGTGGGACAGGCTGGGAGAGATGGATCCTGATCCAGGGCTTCATGTGGCTGACGGCATTTAAGGCCTGGGCTTTGAAAACCTGGGAATAAGAACTCACTTGGATACAGAAAGTATGGTTTAAAGTGGATGCTAGCGCTCTGAACTGGTGACTGTGACACATATGAGTGCTGTGGCAGATGGGAGATTCTGATAAGATAGGAGACAGGCCCAGGAATTTGAAGAGAAGAGAGGACATTCTCAGAATATTGGGAGAACTGTGAGTCCTGCTTCCAACATAGGTCCTGTGGGTGGCAGGCAAGATGAGGATGGGTAGAGGCCCAGGCTCAGATAGGGAGGTCCTGAGTGGGCACCCCAGGAGTGGTGGAGGGTGGGCCACAGTCACAAGCTACATGGTTTTCAAAATTTAAATTTCCTAGAAGCATTGAAAAAGTAAAAACAAGCAAAATTTAATTAATTAGTTAATTAATTAATTTACTTATCTATTTATTTTTGGTACTAGGCATGGAACTCAGGACCCTGTGCTTGCCAGGCAGGGGCTGTGCCATTGAGCTATATCCCCAGCTTCTGAGCTATATCACTGGCCCTAATTTTAATAATGTATCTCAGTTAATGTGTCCAAAATATTACCCTTTCAACATGTAATCAACATAAAAATTATGAAGGAAATGTTTTGCATTTCTTTTTTCATATCAAAGTTCGTGAAATTCAGGGTGTATTTTATGCTTATGGCATATCTTGGTCTTCCCTTGCCACATTTCAAGTATTCAGTAGCCATATGTGGCTAGTGGCTACTGGGTTATGTAACACAGACTAGAATCAACATCTCTTGCCAAAGAGACTCCTTGCCAGAAGTCAAGTAGATCGTGAGCTACAAACAGAATTTACTCTTATAATGAAAGGTCTAGAGTGAGTCCCTGAAGGAATTTGCTTGAGTAATTAGTGATATTTTCAGTCACTTGTTATAGATGGTGACTTGTGTTGCCTTGAACCAGCTTGGCTTCAGGCTCACCAGCTAGGTTCTGGAGTCAGCAGTCCCTTACAGTTCTAGAACTGGCTTCAGCCAGTTCTTAAACTACCCTGAGCCTCGCTGAAAGTGGAACTAATAATTTCTATCTTACTGGGTAACAGTGAAACATGAAAATAAATAATGAATAATTGCTCTATGACACTTGATGTCAAGAAATAATTTTTTTTTCCTACACCAAATGAAAACAAATCTTCAGTCTCTTACTAAGCTTGGCAAAAGTTCCCTAGCAGGCATTTCTGTAGCTCTGTCTCTACCCTTCTGGTGCATGAGAAACTTGGGGGTTTGGCAGGTCAGGAAAAATGGCTAGGGTTGAGTGAGGCCTGGACGTCAGCCCACCATGCTGGAGCCGATGCAGCTGTGTGTGATCATCTGGAGGAGGCAACCCCAGCAGCAGGCTTGCGCCCCAAAGCCAGGTCTGCTGCAGAGGTGCTGGGCCCCGGCCATCCTCTCTAGGGTGTCGACATCACCAAAGTGCATTCCAGAGTGGTGAAGGTTGCCAGCACTCTGTGAACCAAGTCATCCCCACTGCCTTGGGTGTCCAAGCTACATATCTTTCTGCCCTTTGTGTCCTATCTCCAGGCTTATCTTTTGAAACAAAGATCCATCCCCCACGCCCTTTCTTTTCACAGCTATAAAAATACAGATAACTCCCTCTTAGGGGCAGAAAGCTCAAATCTCATTATCACAAAATGTGACTCTTTCTGGGGAGGAGGGGCAGGAGTACACTTCTTGTTATTCTGGGGCTACCATCTACAATCACCACTGATATCCACTAGCAGTAGAAAGGAGTTAATTGCTCCCACTTCTATTAACATAGAGTGCTACACGCATAGTGGGCATGAGGTCAGCTCTTCACAAGGTCAAGTTCCCCTATACCAGCCTCTTTTGAAGAATGTGTTAAGTAATTTCTGCCTTGTGGGGCTTTTCAGAGACTCAAATGAGCTACTGTGCGTGAAAGTCCTTTGTAAAGTCAGTGAATGTCATTGAAAGTCTTAGTTTCCTAGCGTAGGGGTGCTGTTTGGCCTGGGAGATGGGTTGGGAATGTCACAGTGATTCTCAACGTACCTGCTCTCAATATCACATGGCAGGCCATGCCCCTGCATTGTCCTCTCCTAGCCACTGGCCCAGCCATGGTGTGCACTTCTGAATTAGCTCTTTGCTCCCCATTCTCTGGGAGAAGGAAGGGACTTGTCTATTATTGGTGTGGTAGGTGTCCCTGACATCTTTATTCTCCTTAGACTGTTAGGTGGGATTTCTAGGCAGGCCCTTTAAGTTTGGGACTCACCTAGATCATGGTGGACATTCATAATCCATCCCTCCTGGGACTAGGGAGTGAGGCTTCTAAGGAAGCCCATAGGACCTCCCCACCTCCCGGTATGGGTCTGAGGAAGACTGCTGTGCTAGGGGAGGAGAGCTCCACATAGATCCTGAGTCCTCCTGCCTGGGATCAGGAGGTGCAAGTGGGAAACACTGAAAGTAGCTGGATGTCCGCTGCACTAGAATCAGGGCAACGTCACAGAGCAAATAGAAACTCCTTAGGCCCTCAGCCCTGCATCAGCATTTTCAAGTTTGGGGCCACATTGAGATAAGTGGTCTTTGATGCTTGCCACAGTGGTATGTGGCTCACGCTAGACTGGAAGTCTTCTCCCTACCCCAGTGGCTACCCTGCTTTCCTGCTGCCTTTCCTGGGGCCTGAGCTTTCAAGGCTGTCACAAATCCTCAAAGAGTCTGCCAGATCTTCTAATGTCTATTTTAGAAGGTCATTTATGGCACATTTGAGGGATGGTGTGTGTTGGGTCACTAAATAAGCACATTAGATAGGGTGATAGTTGTGCTTTTTCTTAATTTGCTGTGCAACCCTGTGCAGGTCTCTTAACTTCTCTAGGCCTTAACATTCTCCTCTATTAAATGGGCACAAGAACATGTACTGCAGTGATTGATCCCTACAACCAGGTGCACAGGTATTCTGAAATTAAGAAACCCAAAGACCTCAGTTCCCCAACATTTGTGAGTACTGTGGCAATTTTCATCCCTTGCCTAGTCTAGCAGTGTGGCATTCTTTTGTGCAAAATTAGTCTCTGTATTCTTGGGGCCCAAAGGGAGCAGATCCTCATATCTCACCTTATATTTTGCAGCAGGGAGAGACAGAAAGCCCTATTGCCCTTGACTGACAACCTTCATATGTGCGTCTTAACACTTTTAATTTTTCATGATTCTTGTGATTAAAAATAGTGCCCAACTAAAAACAAATAACATTTGTATTTTCTATCTCCTTAATTAGTTTCTAATTTGGGGGTTCTTATTAGCTTAAAATCATCTCTCTGAAATGGTCCTTGGCTGATAAAAAACATGAAAACCACAATCAATTCTAGAGAGATCTTTCTATTTAATTATGCTGATTGGTGCACTAGAGCCCCCGGCAACCTGAACCTCTCAGAATAAGCTTGATTTGTATAATTTGGTTTTCAAAATTTTTGGATGCATATTTATCATGTTCAACGATGTGCTGTTCTCCTTGAGATTCTGACTCATCTCCTGAGGTGTGAGAGGAGGAACCAAGGGGCTGTTAAGGACCTGGGGCTTTGGCTCAGCCTGTGGACTCCCTGGGAGGGCCTGGCTTGATGGGAGCACCAGGTCTCCAGCTTGTCTTTTAAAATACCTTTTCTTCAAAAAGAAAGGAAAGTTAAAAGGTCACTCGGAGGCAGTTAGGAAAGGATAAGCTGATGGAATTGTGGAGCTGGGTGGCAGAAACCTTTCATGAAATCATAGAAAATGGACCGATCCTGGGTTAGACAGGTATCCAGAACAAGACTCCAGAATGTATTATGAGTTTGCAGACACATGGAAGACTCAGTTGGTCAAAAATATTTGTCTCTCACCTTCCAAACACACAGATCAATATCAGCTTTGCTGAAAGTTGATGTAGATGCAGCAAGAAAGGAAGGATATAACACTCCCAATGTTCACTACGCTGCCCTGACCAGGTTGTGGATCTAATAAATGCTCCTCACAGGTACCAGAAAACCTGTGAAACCCCACCACTGGGGCTCGCACCAAATCCAGGCCAAGGCAAGCTCCTCAGGACAATGACCTGATTTCTTCAGCGTGCATGATGTCAAGGAGAAAAAAGAGGGTGAGGGAGACTTGCTATATATTAATACAGCTCTAAGAGATGTACTGACCAAATGCAATCTGTGAATCTTGTTTGGATCCTGGTCTGAGCTGACCCATTGCGGGACTAGTTGGAGAGGACCCAGAGATCAAGCACAGGCTGAGTGTCAGGGATTAAGGAATCACTGTTGGATTTTTAGGATGTGTGATACTGTGGCAGTGTTACATACAGAAATATTTGCAGATCACATGCTGCAGTGTCTGGATTTTCTTTCATAGATTTCAGGAAAAGGGAGGAGATAAAGCATAACCAACAGGATGCTGAGCATTGTTGAAGCTGGTTGGTGATGGTGATGGTTCCAGAGGATTTATTATGGCCTTCCAATTTGTTAATTTCTGAATATTTCAGTAACTTTTAAGAAGATGAAGAACTGTCCCTATGAGTTGGCTGAGCCTTGAATTTTCACCATTAGAACTTTTTTTCCTTTTTAAAATCCAGCTTCAGCTTTTCCTAGTCTAATATTATGTAGCTTCTGGGAGTGTGGTGGACCCTTTAGGAAAGCGAGAGTAGGACAGAAGAGACCACTAGGACAGGACACTGTAAGGACATGTGCAGAAGGGTTCCAGAGGAGGATAAGTTTGGGGAAGATTGTGCTGAGCTAAGCCAAAGAGATTTCTTCAGAACTTTGGTTATGTTAACACATGCTATGCCTCATGGGTGGTGGTGGACTTCAGCAGCTGTGTTCCGTAGACTTATTTGTCATGTACTTCGAAGGCGACAGAAACCTCTAGCTCCTCCAAGGAAAATCAGAGTAAGTTCAGGGCCTGGGTCCAAGGCCATTTCTATTTGTTAACAGTCACTTTCTGAGCCTCAGTTTTCCTGATTACCAGCCACTTATTTTGCTAAAAATGGAAATGGCCTTGTACAGTATAAAACCTAAGATAGGAGGTCAAGTTTTGTTGCTATTACTTGGTACTATTTTCTGAAACTTGGTCCACAAACATTTGCTTGCAGGCTTGTGCTGCACAGATCTGTGTACAGAGGGCAACCCAGCACCACCCAGAGGTGGCTGAGAGTGGGTATAATGTGATCTAAAGATACGCAGGTGGTAAAACAAGTTCTCTCCCCTTAAGGAACTCCTGATGGAGCTGAGAGGAAATAAGAATAACCAGTGATGGGACCAACAAAGGCGCCCAGCCCTGGGGAAAATGAACAGTTGAGGGAAAGAGGTAGGGAGCTTGCCCTTACCTAGGATGGTCTACGGAGACCACCTGCACAAAGTGACCTAGCAGCGTGGGGAAGGCTTTGGGGGGGCCATGCCTCTGTTGCTGGGGGTTGCTTATTTGGAAGCCTGCCCTTGCCCTCTGCCTCTGCACACACCCATTCTGCAGCTGAGCACGTAACCCTTATTCAGATTACCGTATCATCCTCCTTGTCTGGGATGGGGGGTTTATCCTCCCTCCGCCTGGTCCTCCCAGTCTTTCCTATCTTCTCTTCAACTCTGTTTCCGCCATTCCCAGATCCTACCCAAGAACTCAGAGAAACTGGAATTATCATTTCACCTGCACTCTCTTTAAAGCCACTGAGATAAAGCAACACAATGTGACTGGGACACACAAGCCTTTATGTGGAAATATTTATTATCACTGTCACGTTGCTCCTTAGGACAGTCAGAGAATATATGCAAGTAAAAAACTCTGGCAAAAGTGGGTAGCAGGGGCTTACACAGAGGTAAAGGAATGTGAGGCACCCCAGGGAGCTCACTGGGTTTCTTGGGTGCAGAGAACTGGCTGGCTTGCAGCGAGTTATTTGGGACATGAATAGCAGTCACAAACACTTGACACATAACAGCCCATATTGCCCTTTAATTTCCACAGCAGAGATGAAAGAGAAAGCCTTAGGAAAGGACAAGGCTATAGTGGATACTCAAGATATATGTCCAGTGCCTAGGTGCCCTGTCCTTTACCATGCCAGGACTTAAAGACATGCCAGACTTGTGCCATATCCTTAGGAGTCCTGGATGGATAGGGTGTAGCTCATGAAGTGGAAGATATTGTTAGTATTGATATTTTGGGAAAGGGCTTTCTGAGCTGTAGGCTTGCACAGCAGCCGTGGAACCTCAGCTCTGAGTTGTTGCTCTGTCACCAGGGGCAGGTGACATAGTCTCCCCAAATCTCTGTGTCACTTGAAGTGTATGGCTGGAATGTGAGGAGGATGAAGTGAGATGAAGTAGAAAAAGCGCTTAGTCCCAGGGCTCTCAACAAGTTTTAGTTTTGGACCTTAACCACCTCTGCCACTGAAGAGTGATAAAACATGGGAAAAGTTGCCCTGGGCCTCCATTTTCTTGTCTAGGACATGGAAGAGTTTAGTGGGTAGTGTGTGCACTAACACTTCAAGGAGAATGAAGAGTTAGTCACTCATTAAAAACAAACTTGCATGTGTATTCTTATATACAACTCTGTATACAAACCGCACCTAGAAGACCAGATCTCAGAGTAGCAAAATGTTATCTGCTCACATTGAGGTTTAGGTGGGAGTGATGTTAGCACCTAATTCCTTTGTCCCCTGCAGCTCCTGATGTGTATCATGGGGGATGCACATGGTGCCTTATTCTGCTACTTAAACTACCCTATGTCCATCAGAGAGCTAAATTAATTCTATCCTATTAATAAACTATGCCCATATTGTGACAAATTGTGATCTAAAGAATTAGAATGATATATGTAAGGAATTTTTAAAAAGTACATTAAATAAAAATAAGCGTAATGTGTAACTTGATCCCATTTTAATGAATACACTTTTCCAGACCAAATTTTTGTCCCATAACTGCCTCCTCACACTCAAAACTGCAGATAAAAAAATACCAGCAACAGCACACAGGTTATCCCACAGGATGATGAGCTTTCCTACATTGTGAGCAGTCATCAGATGGGAGAGGCACCATCTTTGTGACTCCCCGCTGGGCTTCTGCACCAGCACAACCAAAGGTTTAATAATGCTTGTTAACTGATTAATGTGCATCCTGCCACTTCAGCTGCCTTTTGGGGAGACAGTGGTGATTGTTTTTATACTAGAAAGATACTCTTTAGGTAGCATCCCTGACCCCTTGCTGCCTATATGAGTCAGAGGATATATCTTCCCCCAGCCCTAGTGGCTAAATAGGTAGCCACTGGGACTGAGACCAGCCATCCATTTACCCACTTATTCTAATTAGTTTTGAAACTCAGCGCTCACTCTGGGCTTTGATTTACAGTTAATGGTTCATCTTTAAATGAACACTTGTCTGGAATCTTCCATCAGCCAATGGCTGACTTTTAGGAAGTAGTAGTATTGACCCCTCAGCCATGTAATGACCAGAAAGGCAAATTCGCTATTTTTTTTGCCAATATTCCTCTATTTCTCCCTGTCTCATCCACTGAAGAATCCCCCATAAATGTGCATTCATTTAAAGGCTGCATGTGGAAAAGAATACAGGGCTATATATCCGGAGACAAGAGTTCTTAGCCCATCTCTGCTGTTGACTCATTGTGTGGCACCAAGCAAGAAATGTGACACCTTTGGGGCCCAGGTGGCCTCCAGATGTGTGGGACAGGATTGAGAGTTGAGTTCCTCTCCTGAGCCTCGGACTCTGTGTGGGAACCATACAATAAGTCAGGAAGATCTCTCTTCAGATCATTAAAGTAACTGCTTCATACAAGGAAAATTAAAACAACACAGAGGTGTTGTACTGAAAGAGTGAAGAAACCTCCCCCTACCACTAAAGATCTTCACTATCAGTGATTTAGGGAACTATTATATCCCATCCTCATCTGTATCAATGTCTGTATCTATTTTTTTTTTTTTATTTTAGAAACATAAAAGTACAAAAACATATTGACAAACAGACACCAATTATCATAGAAAATAGTACTATCACAACTAATCTATAGACAAGGTGATATGGTCTCAACAGTAGTTGTTGTTTTATCCATTGATATCTTCGAATTGTAGATGTATGGACCCATATACAGAATGTCTGTATCTATTAAGATGTCTGTTTATATCATAGGTCTGGAAAAAAATCCATATTAAGAAAAATTGGGTCTGGAAAAATATATCCATATCAAATAAAAATGGGGCCAAGCTACATATTATGTTTCATGCATTATTTTTACTTAATATATTTTTTAAAACTTGCTTATATATATCACTCTAATTCTTTATATTCTTTATATCTTTATATCATTCTTTTCTATGATATGAGTATAGTTTATTAATAAGATAGAATTAATGTAGCTCTCTGATGACAACTGAATGGTGCAGCAAGCTCTAAATGATGTACTCTTTGGCTGCCCTTCCTGCTCAGGAGAGGGTCAGAGCAGAGGCTGGGGGAAGGGAAGAGCACCCCTGGCTTCCTCTGCACTCTGCTCTGCTCCCACCCCCTCCTTGGCTAGAGGCTGGTGATTCACCCCTACTTTCTGGGCTGATGTGAGGATGGGGATCCCAGGCTTGCAGTAGTAGCATCCATTTTCTTGAGAAGGGAGGAGGGAGAATTCTTCTTCTCTTCCACCTGCCGTAATTTCCCATTTTCTCTTGTATTTAATTGAATTAGAATGTTAGAGTAGACACGTTTACAAAAATTGTAATTCTGTGCTGCACAAAAGCATCTACTGACATTTCTCCCTCCTCTCTCTGACCCCCTGTACTTCCCCCTTGTCTCTGCTGCCTGCTGCAGGTAACCACTTGGGTTATTTTGGGGTTTATTCTTTCAGTATTTCTTTCTGCCAAGACACATAAATTTGAATATATGTTCTTAGTTTTCCATTTTGTCATACAAAAAATGGCCTACTGTCCTTTCTTTTTTATTTTCTTAACTATATGTCCTAGAATTCCTTTATATTAGCACATAGAACACTTTCTCAGATTTCTCACAGCTGTGTAGTATTCTGCAGTGTGCACTGACATAGTTTATCTAGCCAGTCCTCTGTGGAAGGACAATTGGGTCATTTCTAATTTTTTGCTTTTAAAAACATTTTTTCAATCTGATGTTAAGCTGAACTGTTTTTGTGTGTTTAATTACATGCTTCCCTACATCTTTGCTAGAGGTAGGCAACGTATGCATTATCTGTAAACAGATACATGAACAAGACTTTGTTCCTAGACCTCTATGTTGTCACCTGTTCTCTGAGCAACTCTGTCCCCAGCCCCTTAGATTCCCACAGTCACTGAAATGCCTGCCGAGGTGCAGTGCTTTGCCTGCTTACCTGGGCAATTGGAAAGGCTTTACTGCCATTTCCTCTGTGGTTTTACTGCCAGTCCTCTGTAAAGACTCATAAGTACTGAATCCAGTGCTGGAAGGAGCCATAGCCTACACTTGCTAGAGGGTGTGGATTTCTCTCCTAGATCTGCTGCCCCTGAACTAGGTGGCCCTTTCCACCCTGTGACCTGAGGGCCTTTCCCATACTAACATTCTGTGGTTCCAGGAACATCCAAATGGTTTGAAATACAGTGTTTAAATCCCCAGCCTCTGAATGACAAATCAGACGTCATTTTCTCAACTTGGGGCTGTCCTGTGTGTCATGCCTCAAGTGGCTAGTATGCTTCCTTCCGTGTGAGATTAGACCTCCATGAAGCTGTCCTGTGCACAATAATAAAATGATGCCCACGTACACATTACCATTACTCATATATATGTTCATTTGGCTGCAGATTTGTGAAGCACTTTCATTGTCAGTGCATGAAAAAGGGATATTTCATATATGCATGCATTAACTCCATGATTTAGCTTCCAAAAGAATAAGAACCAATGCGACAGCAAACTGCCACCAGACAGCCCATTTATATTTTGTTACAGGCTGCCAAGGCCCCACCTTAGACTGTGATCTTGTCAGATCCGATAAGGTAATAGTAATAATCACTTCCATTTTCATTATGTGGGCTCCTTCCCTGAGGCCTTGCTGCTCGCTGCAGCATGTGCGTCTTCTATGTTGTCTCTTGTCCAGGGCGTGTCTGAGTACACTGAGGCCCTCAGAGAAAGGGTCTGATTAATTTAACCAATTAATCAGCAGACCATTCCGTTTCTCAATTCAGTGTTGTGCACAGTACCCTTTAAATGCAGTGTGCTCAGTGGGAACTCTGGATGCAGTCCTGCGCTCCCGCTCCTGGAAGTTGGCTTTTCTAGTAAACAACACTGCCATTCACTGCATCCAATCAGCCTTGGCTTTATCCTGCCTTTTTCCTTCTGCCCTCCTTGATGGCTTTGTCTGCCCTATTTGTTAGATGCCTCTGAAGTCAAGGCCCTTCTCTTTGGTCCCCATGTCAGCATACAGTCCAGATTGCTGTCACCTCCCCTGGATCTGCCCAGTAGCTCACCAGGTCTCTCTGCCCTTTGTCTTACCACCTGTAGCCCCAACCCAGTCTTTGCAAAGCATGTTGTGGGAAATGCTCATCCCATCATGCTGCTGCCTTATCTAAACCCTTTAATGACCTCCTGTTACTTTTAGGATGGAGGTAGAGATTCTTATGAGGGCCTACAAGCCCGGGCCCACCACAGCAGCCTCTTTTTCCACCTTCCTCCTTTTGGCTTTGAAATCAAGCAGTGTTCCTTCCCCCCTTGTGGTTCCTTCCACTCTGCTCTCACTGACTAAGGGCGTCCCTCACCTTCTCTAGGTTAACCCATCTCACCCAGCAGGGAGCAGTGAAGCTGGTCCTGCCCTGGCCCTCTGGGCCAGGTAATGCCTGTTATATATCTTAGCCCTAGCCCATGTCTTACCCATTTGGGCTGCTGCAACAAAATACCATGCATTGAGTGGCTTATAAACAACAGAAATTAAAATGGTACTTCATTTGATGGATTTAATTTGGTTTAAGATTTTGGGGAAGATGGTGGTGTTTGTATTTAGGCGGGAAAGATGGCTGTGGATGGAAGCAAAATTTTGCTGGACACTTCATTTGCGAACTGTTATTTGCAAACAAATGTGTTTGTAACTGAGATATTACTGTAATTGTTCCCAGTCTGGAGGCTCAGAAGTCCAAGATCAAAATGGGAGCAGATTTTGAGGACCTAAATCCTCATAGGCGACCCTCCCTTGCTGTTCTGTCATGTACCCTCGAGGCAACTCTCTGGGTTCTCCTAAGGGCTCATCCTATTCAGGAGGGCGCTGCTCTTATGACCTAATCACCACCCGGGGCCCCACCTCCTAGTGCCGTCACCTTGGGAGTTAGGATTGCACTGTATAAATTGAGGACCAGGGCACAGACATACAGATCAAGCATCCAGTAGGCTCTTTCCTATCGCCTCCTCCCCAGAGGTAAACTCCATGCTCCATTGGGAGCTGAACCCAAGGGTCCAGTACAACACACAGAATGAAGTAAGCATGTGAGCAGCTATGTCCTAAGGGGCAGAGGATGAGGAATGCAGGGCACCCAGGGAACACCTGGTGTTTATAGCAACATTATCAAGAAGATGGCGAAGTCATAGGACTGCAGAGGCCTTCAGAGGCGGTCCTAACCCCCTTCCTTATAGGAGAGAACAGACTCATGTGGGTAGGACTATGGGCTGTAAAGCCAGGCTGCCTCTTCCTGCCATGTGCTCCTGAGCAATTCACCAACCCTGTCTGAGTCTCAATTCCCCCATCTGTAAAATAGGGACAATTCCTTCTGCAGAGCAACAGTATAAGGATTGTAAGAAACTCCATGGTTGGCCGTCAGTATAGTATTAACCCTGCACAAATACTGGCCCGAGCACATGACACTGAAGTACAGAGAGAATAGGCTTCCTTTTTTTCTTTTTCTGGTACTAGGAGTTGAACTCAGGACCTTGCACATGCCAGACAGGCACTTATGCCACTGAGCTATACCCCCAGCAGGCTTCCTGACCAAGATTACACAGTTGCTTAATGTAGACCTTGGTTTTCTGTTCCAGCCACTGCTGGGCTCTCTGTGGCAGTAAAACAGCTTGTACTCTCCAGTGGCTTCAGCTGTATCTCCGTAGCACAGTGGTTCTCAGCAAGGGCCACACTGCCCAGCCTCCTCTGCAGGACGTTTTTGATTGTCACAAACTTGGTGAGAGGAGTGCTCCTGGCAATGAGTAGATGGAGGCCAGGGATGCTGGTAAGCATGCCCCAGAACACAAGACAGCTTCCTCCCTTCTCCACTGAGAGGAAAGCTGACTGTCAGACTGAGAAATCTTGCTGAGGACTCTAAGGGGCTCAGGGCGAACCCAGGCCACTACAAGCCAGCTTGATGAAGGACGCCCCTTCTAAAAGGGTGGGAGGGTCCTAGTTACTTGGGGAAATGACTGCTCTTGTTTGGGGCTGTGCAGAGGTGAAGGTGAGGAAGTAAATTCAGAGGCAGTGGGGAAGGAAGGTAGCCATTGGGAGCAAAGATTTAACAGGTACAACCTGATCAGGTGGGTATTGGGTCCGGGCACCAAGTGTCATTCCTCTGAGTGGCGTCTTCACAGCATCTTCCTTCTCCTCCTCCTTTTCCAAAGACCCTTCAGCACCTTGAGATTGAGATGGGATGTGGAAGCAGAGATGCTGCTTCTGGCAGAGTAGATGTGAATGCAGTCGGCCCAGTGGCACAGCCCAGCTGCAGGTCTCTGTGAACAGGCTGCTGATTCCTGCTGCCCTTGGGAGGTGTGAGGACACAGGGTAGGTGTAAATCACACTCCTTCCAGTTTCCCCACCCCCAGCCCAGAACCATTTTCACCTAGGAAAAGTCTAATAAAAATGCATTCCAAGCCCTGGGCCTACAGGAGCAGGAGTGGGGAGGAGCTGGGTAGGGAGGCAGCCCAGCTAGCCTTGATTAAATGTAGCTGAGCCTCGGGCTTTTCTGGCCTAGGATGCAGCCCCAGGGCTCCTGAAAGCAGTGGGTCCTGGGGGCTGGGGATATAGCTCAGTGGAATAAGCTCTTGCCTAGCAAGCGCAGGGTCCTGAGTTCAATCCCCAGTACCGCAAAAAAAACAAACAAACAAACAAACAAAAAAAACCAATGGCACAGCAGTGGGTCCTCAGTACCCACTCTGCTTTCCAAGCCTGTGGATGGACCCACAGAAAGTCCCTTGGTCCCAGCCCCCACTGCGAGTTCGGAGGTGCATGCGCTGCCCAGTGCAGCCCCCTCCAGCATGCACAGTCTGTTCCTCTCAGGGCTGATAAGACCCTAGGGAGGGCCCTTCCCTCAGTGGAAGACACTAGCCAGGTTTTGCCTGGGAGAGCAAGTGGCTAGAGAGATGCTTATGACGGGTAGTACTTGTAACGTGGGGACAGCGGTACAGCTAGACCTGGCCGTTTGAGCAGCAGTTCTCAGCCTGATTGCACATTTATAGAATCACCTGGAGTCTTTGAGAAATTTGAGAAAATTCCAATGCCAGGCTACACCCCAGACCTATTATAGCAGTCTCTAGGGGTAGGACTCAGGCACCAGTAATTTTTCAATTTCTCCAGATGATTTCTATGGGCAGCCAAGGCAGAGAAAGGTTGATTTTAAATCTCTGTGGGTTTCTGCAGTGTGATCACAAGGAGGCTGTGTAATGAGGGTACCTCCTTGGAGCTCCGGGGGAAATCATGGCACAGACAGACCTGGGGAAGGAAGGACACTCACCCCTCCGGTGGCTGCCTAAATGGCCAGGGTTTCTAGTTAGGCTGGCTGCATGGGCATTTGGGAAAGAGCATGACTCAGAGGTGGTGGCCTCCCACAGCTGGAGTCTGAGGTGCAGGTCTGAGCTGCCAGCACATTTCTGCAGCTGGCAGGGGGCCTTCCATGGAGGCCAGGGAGAGGAAAGGAGGCAAGAGATGCCCACTGGACTTGTCCTGCTGTAGAGTAGATGGTAGATTTTATATTGTGGTTATTTGAATGCATGTCTGGTCTACCAGACTAGGAGACCTAGGAAGACCAGCTGCTATGCTATAACGATATCCAGGATTTGGCCACTTCCTATTTCCTTCATCTTCATCTTCATCTTTCTTCCTACTTCCTGGCTATCTCTCACTCAGATTGTTACAGTAATCCCCAGCCTCTGACCCCAACTGTCTATTCTTAAGGCAACAGTTACCAGGATCCTCTAAAATATGTCCAATGGCTTCCTCCTTTGCTCAGAACTTTCTCCCCATGTCATTCAGAGTACAAGCCAGTGACCTGGCTTTGTCTTCCCTCCTGACTCAAGTACCCACTTCTCTCCACTTGCCCCACTCCAGCCACCTTGCTCCTTCCCATTTTCCGGGCACCGTCACCTTAGGACTTTGTCCTGGATCTTCCCTCTGCCCAGAAACTTTGCCCCAGACAGCTGCACAGCCCCTCCTTCCTCTTTTGCACCGCTTTGCTTGAATGTCACTTTCTTGGCAAAGCCTTTCCTGGCCGTCCGCTTTCTGTCTCCATATCATATTCACTTCTCTGGATAACACTCAGACACCAATACTACACCTTTTATTTATTTGTGTCTTCCTTCACCTGAATGTGAGTGCTGAGAAAGCGGGAACTTTTTCTCTTCTGTTCTCTGCTGTAGACTCCATGGAGAGTCCCATGAAGTATCAAGTCTGCACCAGGCGCTCAGGGTATTTTTTTCTATTTTCCTTCTTCTGGACCCTTGATATTTTAGAATTGGTTTGATCATAATCTTTGGCCCATGACTCTCTTCTTGCTAGTCTATGCATGGTCTGCTTTTATTTAATTAGGTATCTCATTAGTTATTTTTATTAATATCATAAGCATCCAAGAAGTAATCACCCAAAATAAAGCTAGAATTTGACAAAATACTACATCCAAATATAAGACCCTGCCTCAGCGACTTTTACACTTCCCTGTGTAGGTAGCCATCTTCCTTAATTTGTGTTTCTCATTCCTATGTTGTCCTATCTCAGTTTTTTACATTGTATGTGCCCCTGAAAAATATATTGCTTCATGACCAGCTGGAAGAAGGCAAAAGGGGGTTCTTCTGGGAGCCAGCTGCCTGAGGACCAAGCAGAGTGGTCCTCCATCTGCTCACTGGAATCCATGCTTCACGTGGGGGATGAGGACGGGGTGGATGTGTGCAGGAGGTGGTTCCACACCAGTCTGGGGGGACAAGGAAAGGGAAACCTGCAGTTGTCTCAGCAAGGATGTTTTCCTCTGGTATCAACAGGGGGCGGCAGAGAGCAGAAGACAAAGATGGGCCAAAAGTCCACTACCCCCTCACCCCTCTCAGTTTCCTCTAAATGCCTTGAGGGCCCAGAGACCTTCCAGCTGAGTGCATGTGTGTGGCCCTGCTGAAAGGAGCCAAAATCAATTGCTAATGTGTATGTACTTAAGTGGGACCCTCTGGGATGAGGTGACTGGGAGGGAGGCAGAGTCCTCTGAAAGAGGGGAAAGGACTGCTGCTGCGTATAGGTGAGCTGTTCAACCCAGCTGTGCATTAGAATTGCACCAGGATGCCCTGGCCCACCCAGGCAGATGGGATTAAGGTATCTGGGAGGGGGACCTGGGGATCTGGATGTTTCAAAGCCTCAAGAGCCACTGACTAGAGACAGTGTACTGGATTTCCCCTCAGTAGCTGCAGGACCAGAGCTTGTAGAGTGGAGACGGAAGTAGTCCATGTTCACGTGGGAGACTGCTGTGAGGATTAACTGATATCGGGGTGGAAAGCTTAGTTTGAGGCTGTCTAGGAGGGACCAATACACTAAGACCAGGTATTCTGTGTGCTTTGCAAGCAGACTCTGCACCTGGTGTCCTCAGAGGAGGGCTGTGTGGTGTTAGAAGGACACACTGTTTGAGGAGATATTTGGTTTCTGGGATCACATCTGAGTGAGGCTGGTTCAGGGGACTGGATCAGAAGGCTCGGCATTCATTGTCTTGTATCAGAGACTGGGGTCAGGGATGAGCAGAGGCACAAGGTAAAGATCCTGCTTTATTAAAGGTCTTGATCTCAATTGTGATATCCTGCTGGGAACAGTGTTTCAGCAAAACCTGCTGGAAGGGCTACATTTTTTGAGTATCTCCTATGTACCAAACATGTTCACATTATTTGACAGAATTCTTATAGCAACCACTAGTCCTGTTGTACAGAGAGGCCTGGCATCTTGCTGAAGGCCACACAGGAAAACCAAATCTCTTGGCTTTTTAATGTACTGCACCCTGCTGTGTTCTCTAGGCCTTGGAAGGGGCAGGAGGGAGAGGGCACCTCGGATATCCTTGGCTCAAAGTCAGTCCGTTGCTCTTCCTAAAGTCACTCATGGATGGGGCATTTTTAAAATTTATTTTTATTTTTAATGTTTTAGTCCCTTTTTTAAAATGAAGAGTTTAACACTTTTTTTTTTTTTTTTTT
>PVLD010013164.1:0-21970 GCA_004027595.1 Dinomys branickii | reverse complement strand
CAGGGGACGGTGAGAATGTGATTCTTCCTGACAGAGGTTGGGGCCTTCTCCAGTGTGCAAGTGGGCTGGAATGTCTCCTGTCTCTAGCGCCTCTTGTAGGCCTCGTTATAAATGTTGAATTTCTGTAGGTTGGGGATATGAAGCTAGTTGAGACACCTGCGTTTCTGAGCTGGACAAGACCACTTGAGTTCTCCAGCTTGATGACCCTCTCGCATTTGGGAGAGCTGGGCCGTGCCCCGTAGTATCTTCCTTTGGCCTGGAGAGACTTATCCATCCATGTCCATCAGGAGCTGCCATTCCCACTGAAAGTGGGGGCTTTGGGGCTGAGGTACCAATCTGCCCCCTATCTCCCATTTTGCCTAAAATAAGGAAACTGAGGTACAAAGTGGGAAGTGGTTTCTTAGAGGACCCCAACTAGTAAATGGCAAAGCTAGGGACTCCTGAGTATCAGTCCAGTGAGCTTTGTGTCTAAACAGAGAGGGGTTGGGGGAGTGGAGGAGAAGATAGAATGACCTTGGACATCATGAGCCCCTGTGGGGATGACCTTCATTTATTGTGAATCCAAGCCCATAAGCCCTCAGGTTTGCTTCCCCACCGAATCCCCATGTACCATTGGTTATCTCTCTGTGTCCTATTGGCTTTTGAATTTTCAAAAGTCCCAGACTCCTGCAAGCCTACTTCAGCTCTGGCATGCCAATCAACCTCCAGCAAGTTTCCAGGGCTTTCCAGGAGGCTGGGGCTTCTCTCAAGGTCAGCTGCTGCCACCTGCTTTATGCAGAAGCCGCTGTGTTCCTAGTGTCCCAACTGAACTGGCCTCTGAAATCACACACATTATGTCCCCACTCTAATTGGCACTCTTGAAGGCATTCCCCAGGCAGATCGTGCAGGCTTTGACAGCCCACAAAAAGGACAGGAGAGGGCTGCCATGCCCACAGTCACCATGCCCTCTGCAGAGGGCTCCTTTTATCCTCTGGGGCTGTACAGACCCTGGTGAGGAGGGGGGGGGTGAGGGGAGCCAGGCCCATTAACAGCGGCCCAGTACTCCCCTGCTGGCTGCAAACAATGAATGCCTGCCTGTCTGTGAAGTCCTTGGAAAATGGCTCATTAAAAGTGAAAGCCAGGGTCAGGGCAGGCACCTCGGGTGGCCTGCAGTCTGCACCCTTCTCTCAGCTGTCAGTGTCTCTGGGGGTTGGGCTGGCCTTGGTTGTGTGTGTTCTTCAGGGGAGGGGGCACCTGTGGGCTTTTCCTTCTCTGATCTCCAAGGAGGCTTAGCGGGAGATGCCTTCTTCAGAATGCTTTCTGGAAGGGTGAGTCTTGCACCCGACCGGGTACTCATCCACTGCCATACCTGCCACCTCCCACGGTCCCTGCGTCGATCCTAGCAGCTTTCTACACACTTGGTCATGATTTGCTGTGACCCTACCCTCTTCTCTCCTCTGGCCCTTCTTTTCTTCACTGGGTTCCCAAGGCGAGAACTAACAAACTCAGTTGCACTTGAAATTTAGGTGTGATGGCTTGGATCTAGGATGTTCCCCCAAAGCCTCGTGTATGCAGATGTGGGACTTTTAGAAGGTGATTGAGTCGTGGGGCACTATACTCACCAGTGGATTGACCTTTTGGCGAGTTCATAGCTAGATGTGCTGGTAGGAGGTGGGGCCTGGCTGTGAGAGATGGGTCCCTGGGGGGCGCCTTTGGAGGCTGTATCTCCCCCAAGCCTCCCAGCTGCTGCGTTGCCTCCCTGCTTCCTTGCTACCATCGGGTGGACAGACTCTCTTCACCATGCCCTTCTAGCATGGCGCTTCTGCCTTGGGACCAACTGGCCACAGGTTGAATCTCCAAAACCATGAACCAAATTAAACCTCGTTTCTTCTTCCAGCTTTGGCATCAGGTATTTTGTCCCAGGGGTGGGAAAGCTTGCTAAGATGTGAGGTGAGGAATGCAAAAAGAATTCAGTACCTGTACATTCCACATACTGTACTAAACACACTTAGGCTAAAACATTTGTCTGTTGTATGAAATTCAAATGATACTGGGTGTCTTGTATTTTGTTCACTAAATTGAGCAATGGGAAGATCTTGGAATAACAGGGCTGGACCTAAGAGCAGTGACAATCTGTGTTCTGTGGCTTTGAGCTTCTGCAAAACTAGCTGTACTTATCAAGGCTCTGGAGTAAAAATTATAAATGCGGGTTCTGTTTCAGTAGATTTGGACAGGGTTGAGGTTCTACCTTTCTGGCAAGCTCCCACACCTGTGCTGCCAGTCCAAGGACCATACTTTGAGAAGGAACTAATATTATGAACATCAGAAGCCCAGGGGTATGGGGGAGTGGGTTCAAAGCACCGCTACCTGGGCTCACCCACAATCTGAGTTTGTCTGAAGGGCCAAAGCATGGGTCCTTTTGAAAGTTTACCAGGTGATCTAATTCCCAGGCACACAAGAACCACTGTTCTAGGCTCTTAGCAATTTTTCCCTGTTCTTGCTGGCCTGAGACCTCTAGGATTTTTTAGGTACAGGACTTATGCACTATACAACTCTAGGGGGTGCTGATGTGAATGATGTCCTCTTGGAGCTGGGTGTGCTGGCCACAAGTGGCCATGAAGCACAGATGCTACCTTTGAATGTTCCCTTTGAGTACTCTGATTTTGGGCAAGTCATTAATGTCTCTGACCATCAGGTTCATTCATAAAGAGATGGAGTGAAGAACTTTGCTTCTTGCCCTGATAAACAGCCACGGAGATGTCAGATGCGATGAGTACAAAGAAGAAAGTGCACCCAGCATCATGGTCTTTGGTCGAGAAGGCTCAGCTAGTGTCTAGTACTGAGGCACCCATGCCCCTGGCATTGTGGGGGAACTCGTCTTGCTCACTACAGCTCCAGGATCTAACCCAACACTAGCATTCTCCATGACACATGGCCGGCATTCAAAGCCACCAATGAATCAACATGTGACTGCACCACAATGCCAGAAGCCAGGGCTTGTGGGTAGGCAAACCCCTGAAATGCATACATGCTGTGAACGGCATTGACCCCTGTGGAGACTTACTGTGTGCCAGAGCTTCTGCCAAGCCCTTGGTTTGTTGAATCCTCACAGCATTGCTGGGAGGCAGATCCTGTTGCAAATGTAAGCAATTTGCCTGTGCTACCATAGTGTGGAAGCACCTGACCTGCATTAGGACCCAGCAGTTTGACTCCAGAAATGCTGCAGCTTTCTCTTACATGGGAAGGGCCATGACACAATGCTGAAGGAGAGGGACAGAGTCATGATGCAGGGATGACATGGCTCACTGCAGTGGTGTGGGGTGACCAACAGAGGCCAGGAGGGAACTCAACTACCTCCTGGGGCAAGACTAGTCAGTACTGGAAAGGAGGGATGAACACAGGTGCCGGCTGCCTAGACTTCCTTAAGGAGACCCCTGTGCACTGGTTAGCCAGGCATATGAGCTGGCACTGCCCTCCTTTGATGCCCCCGGAGCAGAAGTGGCTGCTCATGCCAGGGAAGATCAGGGAGTCAGACCTGGCTTCAAAGAGAAAGAAGCTGACAAGCTGCCCTTGAGAGACAGATAGAAACTGGGAAAAGTGGTGGCAGATTAGAGATGCCCAAAGGAGGTGGGAGGACATCAGTGAAAATACAGAGGTTCTTGCCTTTCCTTGAAAGAGTGAGCAACTGAGGGATTTCATGAATCAAAGCACTAAATATCTGTATTCTTGAGCAAGTTACTTTACCTCTCTAAACCTCGCTTTTCTCATCTGTTGTGTGGAGTCAGTCCTGTGCCTTGTAGGATGTCAAGAAATATCCCTGGCCTCTACCCCTTGAGTGCAGTGGTAACACTATCTTCAAGACTGGTGACAACCAAGATTGCCTCAAGATGTGGCCAAATGTCCCCTTGGAGACAAAATTGCCCACGGTGGAGAACTGTTTTGATAGATTCTAACTTCCTCTTGAGCCAAATTTCATTAATTTGTGCATTTTTACATTTACTCATCTGACAGATATTTACTTATAGTCACACAACTATGGTGCCACATGCTGGCACTGGGAGATGCAGAGGTGAGCCATACAGGTCATGGGCCCTCAGTGGCTCCCACACTGAGCTGGGATAAGAAAACAAACAAGAGAGCAGCCACCCACCACACCTTGGGAGATGCTAACCTTGTAAGCTCTGGAAGCACCAAAGAGAGGGCATAGATGGCTTTGAGGGTAGGCACAGGTACCATAGGGTAGCAGCTTGCAGGTGCCGGAAACCTTCCATTCCTGCTGTGCTTTTGGTGGATGAATCTGGGAATGGTTAGCAGGGTGCACATGACATGATTTACTGCCCCATTTAGCTGAAAAGATGTGCAGAAATTTGTCTCATGGAGGGGCAGTTACTTTGTGTTGACATTTGGAGCCAGGTGGCCAGGGCAGGTGCCTGCTAATGTGTCCTCTTGATGTAGAAAACAAGTAGGCTTATTAATCACCTCATATAAAAAGATCTGTCACCACCAGCCCAATTGTCAAGTGGAATGTGTTCCCACCTCAGCTTCCCAGAGCTTGGGAGACTGGGCTGAGGGTGGGGACTGGGAGAAGAGGCTGATGTGTCTTGGACAAAAGTTTGGGAAAGCAATGTGTGTGCTCCAGGGTTTTGGGTTCAGTGCCTTTCCTGTGCTTTCTGAAATAAGGCTGCCTCTATGCTTTGGAGAAAAACAAAAGTAGAAAACAGTCTTTCTCTTACATACAGGGCTGGGAAAGAAAACAAAAGAGAAGGAAAATAAAAGCAAAGAGGAAGAAAGCAGAGCAGAGCAGAGCAGAGCAGAGCGAAGCGGGGCAGGCTGAATATTCCAGCCGCAGTCATTCTGTGAAAGTCTTGACATGACTTTTTTTTTCCAACTTGAATCTACAACTTGACATTTCTAGTTTTAAAATCTAGTCTTGGTGGTACATGCCTGTAATCCCAGCACTTTGGGAGCGGAGGCAAGAAGATTCCAGGTTTGAAGCCAGCCTGGACAACTCAGTGATTTCATAAGACTCTGTCTCTAAATAAATAAATAAATAAATAAATAATAAACTAAAATTAAAAATATTTGGGGCTGTAGCTCATTGTGGAGGCCCTGTGTTCAATCCCCAGTAGGGGAAAAAGAAAAAGAAAAAGAAATCCATCCCTGTGTATATGGACAGTCTAGAAAGCAAAGTGAGAGGAGTGATTTTCACTTGCTGAGGACTGAGCAAGAAATGAAATGTGTGAAAAATCCAAATAGACATAATAACAATAACTTTATGATCATGGAAAAGAAGCAGCCAGGTTTTTTTTTTCCCCCAGTACTGGGGAAAAGAAATCATTAGCTTCCTACATGCTAGGCAAGCACTTTATCACTGAACTATAACCCAGCCCTTTAAAAAAATTTATTTTTTAAAGTTTTAGACAGAGCTTTGCTAACTTACCCAGGCTGGCCTCAAACTTACGACCCTCCTGCTATAGTCTCCTGGGTAGGGAGGATTATAGGAGCAACCAGTTTTTGAATGCCTACTGTGTGCTGGGCACTTAAACCTTTGCGACTCTCACCAGATTCCTGCAGGTGAATCTCACTGTCCTACTTCACAGGTGGGAAACAGAATCCTGAGGTTGCTCACAAGCATGTTCCATGCAGCCAGGATTCAAATCCTGAGGCCAAGAAGAAAGTAGAAAAATAAGCATCATGTATTTAATTCTTTTATAAGGTTAAATTTATCTTTCTTAAAAGGGCTGTCCTTTATTGAGACTCACATTTTCCCAACACTTTTGGTAAGTAGGTGTACTCATTGTCTTTCCTAACTATGGTGTCACTAAATACCCTGTTCTCTTCAAAAGACATATTTTATAGGCCTGTGAAGTTTCAAAGTCTAGTACCTTCCTCTTATAGGACACTGAAGGCACACAGCCCAGCCAAAAACAAACCCTGCTATTGTGTGCTGTGGAGTGAGCTAGTGTCCCCACTCCTGTAAGTCTCTGGCTTTCTTACCCATTTTGCTTAGGGTTGTGGCTTTGTCAGAGAGGAAGAGTGAGAAGGAGAGAGCAGGGAAAATGGTAAGTGGCAACCCCCAGGGCAGCAGTGATTTTTAAAGAAAAGATCGTAATTCTGTTGAAAATTGCTGGAGAAGATTGTGCAGTCCAAGAAGGCATATGCAAATTATATGCAAATCACATATGGCCCTCCTATTTCATAACCTGAATGTATCCCTTGGGAAAATGCTAATGGAGACTAGTGGTCTCTGGCATGCCTTCCTTGGTGGGATCCTAGAGAAGAATCTGGCCCTAATTAAAGTGTTTTCTGGTAGCATGGGGCTCCAGTGATTTTTATACCCTCTTTCCCCTTTCCTCATTTCCAGTCTCTGGCCAAACCTGAGGGGCTTTTCCAATTCTATGGTGTGGGGAGTAAGGAACATGGCTGGAGACCTGGCCGTAGTTTCAGAAAGCCCTAGAATCTCCAGGTAGGCTTTATCTCCTGTAGGGATCCTGGTATCCCAGCCTAGACTTACCCTGAGAGAAATGACTACTTACTACACACATTCTTCAACTTCAGTACAATCAGGATCCTGAGAAAGGCTTACTAAGTCAAAGACTGCTGGTGGGTGGGACTGGAGAGTCTGAATTTCTATCAAGTTCCCAGGTAATGTTGCTGGTCTGAGACCACAACTTGAGAACCACTGGTCCAGAGCAAATGGTACAACCCAAAGTATGGTCCACTGGTGCTGTTTGTTACCAGTCTGTACACAAGTCCAGAAATTGAGAGTAAACATTGTGAAACCTTTCATTGAAGTTTATTCTTGCTATGATAACCAAGCACATGATTATTTCCTCATCACATCATTTGCATTGTATTTTATGAAGGTATCAGTCTGTGATGGTTTGGTAGTTAAAACAAGTCTTTTGCCAGTGATAGGATCTTGGAAACTAGCCACGAGGACCTAGACTAATGGCTAAGGTTCAGGGCAGCCCCAGGCTGGCAGTTGGAGTACCTATAGAGAAACAAAGGCAGAAGGACTCTGGCCAACCTGGGCATGCAGCAGACTGGCCCCAGAATGTGTTTGGAAATACTGGGTAATGGCAGGGGGTTGGTTATTGCAATTAATAATGGGGTAGAAAGGAAAACTGGCATTTAGTGGCTGAGGGCTGGGCATAGGCACATTAAAGAACTGTCCTACTCTGAATGCCAGTGGAACAGTACCTAGGAAGAGCAGAGCCAAGGTGCTGACCTTACACCAGACTCCCTGCCTTCTCTCTAGGGTAGGGGAACTGAGGCACAAAAGGGGGCATGTATAAGATTGGCCCAATCCTGAGTGCTCTTGATGGTACATAGTAACTGTGTGTCTGTGTGGCCCTGATGGGTGATGTGGGCCTTTGGGTGTCTGAAACATTGCTGGTGTTTTTTTGGTACCTCCTCCTTAATGCAAAACTATTGTACTAAAGCTCCAAAGTAGAAAGAGATAGATTGTTAGGATAATACCTTTTAAAAAGGATTAGTTATAAGAATCCCTGCTTTATAAAAATGTACCAAAAGTGTAGTCTATACATGGCTTCTGGGACAGCCATTTGCATAGTGTAAGATGTACCTGTTCTTGCCAAGGAAGGAGGCAGAATTTAAAGGTGGTGTGATTTTAGACAGCTTTATAAATGACTTAGGAGACTTTGACAGGAATAAATACCACACTAAGCAGTTCTTACTGGAAGGGCTCTGGCCTGTTTGAGGACTTGGCAGCCTACTTAGGGATGGGTCCTCCCCAGCCCCTAGCCTAGGCAAGTCCTTTTCAACTGGGAAAGAAAGTTCTGAGAATCAGACCTGCTATCTTTGCAGACACTGGTGACACCTTGTAGACATTTCATGATGACAGTGTAGGAAGTAATCATCTTGTGTGTTTGAGCATACACAGAGGCCACTGGTCCTTTAATTATAGAATGGTTCTGGATCATAGAATGTGGTGTTTAGAAGGGGCTTAGTGTTCACCAACACCTCATTTTAGAGAGGTGGAAACTGAGGCCCTACGGGCCCCAGAATATGCCCCAAGTCAAGTTTGTGTTAAGGCAGGCAGCCCAGCCTTTTGTTGGAGGCTTACCATGTAATTAATGGGATTTGGAGCAATTACAGGGACAGTAAAGCCCCTCGTTTGTTTCTTGTGCCAGCCCTGAGATTCCTAAGGAGGGTGGAGTGGGAGAGTAGAGGAAGGTGGGAAGGAGGTGGCAGATAGTTGGCAAATCACTTCTTGCCAGGCCTGCTCAGTGGAGCACTAGCTCACATTTTTATGCTGCCTGCTTCGGAAGATTCCGGTGGAAGGGGCATATCTGTTCCCGGCACCCCACCTATTTCCCTTTGCAGCTCATTCTTGTTGCTTTTTAATGGTGAGCTCTAAAGAACTTGCTTTTCTGTTGTGTTTTGCAATTGGTACCACATAAAAGGTATGCAAGTTCAAGGGAGGGGATGTCTAGGCTTTGGCCCTGTGCCTGTCCCTGCCTGTGCCTGGGGCCAGCTGCTGAGCTGGTACTGGTCACTGTTTGGGGGGTAACAGAGATCTTCTGATTAGCACATCAGGATCTTATAGTTACACAGAATTCTATGTCAGAGCTGGGAGGCACCTGGATGCTGGGCTGGTCATTGAGTTAACAATGTTTCTTGCACATCTGCTACTCCCAGCCACTGTGCTAACGGGGGATATAAAAGGTACCAGGGATGGATGGTGGTGATAGTTTCACAACAGTGTGAACTGATGTGCTTAATGCCACTAAATTGTACACTTAAATGTAGTCAAAGGTTAATTTCTATGTGGTATATGCCCATCATAACAATAACAACAAAAAAGATAACAAAACAGAATATGGTCTTGCTTGCCAGAAGCAGCTGGTGTTCTGTAAACTGCCCCTAACTATGGCCCAGAGGCTGTGGGGACTCCTGGCCATGTAGGGGTCGGGAGGAGGCTTAGGAGGAGACCTCAGGAGGCTGGGAACACCCAGGGCAGGCCAAGGAGGGGTTTCCCACCCATAAAATCTGACTATGCAACAGAGGATGTGACTGTCCCTTCTTTTCTTGCTAAAATATGATTTTGAGGTGTCGCTGGTATAGCAGTTGGGCTCAAGTATGAATTTCTATTTGGAACTAATTTTGTTCATAGAAAATTTTAGTTGGAAAACCCTAGTTTGCAACCATAGTGACACTCTGAGCTCAGGCTCTGGTTTTCTTCTTTGCAGAATTTGTTTCTGGGCATTTTTCTTTCAAACTTCAGTGAGCTGGGGCTACGGAGCATCATCCTTAGCTTTCTGATATTTCCTGTGGATCAGTCATAAATGCTTATCCCATCCGAGGGGCTAAGGGGAGCCCAGGCAAGTGACTGAAGCTCTCTGAGCTTCGTTTCTCTCTCTGTACCCTTAGGCAGCTCCCAGAAATCACGGTAGAAGGTGTGGAGAGCATTTAGCCATGGCCTGTGTGCACCCGCTCTCCATGACTGTCATCTTAGAGTATCTTATCCCGTTTTACAATGAACCACGTATTATTGAATGTTTTCTCCATGTTCATACTTTCTCTACTCAGATTTTGCACTCATGAAGGGTGTCACTGCTTTGTGTGCCCACCGGGTTGACTAGGAATAGTTTGTTTACAAGACTGCTGTTAAGGTGAAATTTCCAAGGATGCCCTTTCATTTACTCACAGCACACCCCACTCCAGGAATCTCTGGTGGGGACCTGTCCCCAGGATCTATCTGTCCTATGTGAGATCCCCAATAGCCATTTAACCTATTCATTTTGTAGCCTTAGCTGTGGCCTCTTCAGATGGCCTTCAGTCCTGAGGGCCGCACCCAGCAATAGCTACTCAGGTAATTACATGGGTTTCAAATCATTCGCCACTTTATGTCCTCAAAGAAATTTCAGAATCAATTTGAGATTTGACAGGGAGCTGGTGGCAGTCCTGCAGGCCTGGAACAGCATGCTGGGCCTGCTTAGCACTTGTTATAATTCCAGTGGCAGGCCCTATGCAGGGGCACTGTCCTCTCTGTTACTCTGGGGAGAAAATCAATCAGTCAATCAATGAGAGCACACCTAATTAAAGGTAACAAAGGATCTGGGCACTGCAGCCCTCTCTGCAGTGTCAAGTCTGTACTGCACATACCAGCCTTGTCTAAAATAGAATTCAGATACAGCAAAGCCCTCTTGCTTAATAGGTTCCAGAGCATGGAACCCCTTCCTTGGAGCAGTCTTCAGATGGATTTAGAGAATTACTGTGGTCGAAGTGGATTAAACACATTTGGAAAAAGGACTTGAAGCTGCCCCTATCTACATATGTCAGGTACACTGTATTGAACTAGAACACTCAATTCAGATAGCCTGGCTCATTCTCTGTGTTTCAAAGCCCCTGAACACACAGTGCAATGGTTAGGGCATGGACTTTGGACCAGACTTTCCAGGTTCATTGCTGGCCTTGCTACTCACCTACTGGGGGATCGTGGACTGAGCTGCTGTAAGATCTGCATCTGTACGGTGGGGGTAGTCATTGCTCCAATCTGTGGAGTCTTTGGAAAGATTACATTAATACGTGCATATTAAAGGCTTAGAAAGGTAGCTGGCACATAGTACCTTGCTCCTTTTACCGCAGAACGATTTTCCTAACGAGGGAATCGGTAAAGCTAGCCTTGATTTTGCAAGGAGTAAGCTAAGTTTATTTTTGCTTTCACCTTGCAAAAGGGATATAGATTTCCAGAGACATGGATTAATCCAAGTTCACAGAACAGAGTGGAAGTAGAGCCCAACCTACAATGGAGGCCTTATCACCCAAATTTGGGACCAGGTGCCGCTTGATTCATGGAACTTTTAACCTCTACTCTGTTATTCTCCTCGCCCAGGTTTCCTGGGCCCTGACCGCCAGCCTTGCGGCAGGCCTTCTTCTGAGCTCTCCTGCCCTTACTCTCTCTGCTCTAGGCTAAGATCAACTCAAAGCCTCAAGTGCCCTGGAGCGGTACTTGATATTTTCCCAGGGTCAATGCTGTGTGCTCTGGGAGTGAACTTACAGCATCAGGAGTGTGTTCACAAGTTGCAGATATAGTTATGAGGCAGAGATCATTCCTGGGCCTGACTATCAAATCACATGGCATTTTTCCTATTCAGGCTTTTCTGCCCATTGACCCTTCCAAATAGTTCCTGAGGATTAAAGGAGCCCCAAGATCTGGTCAAAGGACAGTTGGGAGGCTGAGGCGTCTTCGTGATTGTGAACTCACTGCCTCATTTGGCTCTTTGCCTTGTGTTTTGGGAACTTTAGACATGGACTGTTATGACTGGCTTAACTTCTGTCCCTCTTGCACAGCTGTGAGGGAGCAGGTCTAGAGGCAAGACCAAAGCAGTGAGCACTGGCTGTTGAGGTGTCTGAAAGCCAAGAAAATCAAAGGTGCACCCTGCACAGTGATTGCAACTTGGTCCTGCACAGGTGCAGTAAGTGCTCCTAGTGACAGAAAAGATGGGGAAGGAAGCGGAAGCTGTGGCAGCCTGACCCCTAAATGCTGCAGCTGCTGGCCTGGCCTCCTTCAGTCCCCTCCACTTTCCTGCATTATTCCTATCACTGTGAGTGCTAATAGATAGGTCTAAAAGTTTGCAGGCTCAGGAACTCCGTGTGGACCATGGGATCTGGGATTGCTGGGGAGGTTCATTCTCAGTGAGTCTAGGCTGGAGGACACAGCAGCGGACCAGATCTGAAGAACAAAACTATGAGTAATGGTGCACAGATTGCTGCCTGCTCCCAGCTTCCCTGGGACTTGCTCAGCCTCCAGAAGAAGCGCAAATCAACTGTGGAGCCTGGTTTTTGGGGAAAGATTTGTGAAACATGGTTTGGAGATTCAAATTCAGATGGGAACATCAACATCCAGCTAGGCCATGCAGGTTCACCAGAGGGAGTGGCCATCAATCTGGCCTGCCTCCAGCGCTGTTATCGAACATGCCACAGAGTGTGAAAACTTATTATTTTACCTACTGGCCTTAGAGTTCTCTGGGGAAGGAGCTGCTTTCATTTAAGAACTACCTGGATAGGTCATCTGGGTGAGAGATGAGGCCTTGAGGGCATGAGCAGAAAGAGAAAAAATATACATGGAGAAGTCCTCTGCACAAATGTCAGCAGTGGCTGCAGTGAGAAGGAGGGAAAAGGGCAGGGGCTGAGTAAGTGGACATGGCCAAGGGGATGTCAAAGGTCAGGAGCCATCTGCTCTTCTGTTTAAAAGTCCTGATGGCCCTTCCATCTCCTGAAGCTGACCTTTCCTGTGGCATGTACCCCCCACCCCCCATCTGGCCTGTGTGTCACTTGGCTGGAGCCAACTGAGGGGCTGAACCTTTTGTAAGGCATAAGCAGGCAGAGCTGCAGGAGCAGTCCCAACTCATGCACAGGAGAGAAAGGGAGCTCCAGAGAAGCCGGAAGTCAGAGATGGAGGTAAGGAAGAGAATTCTCAGAACTCTCAGGGCTGAGTGTTGGCTTCAACACAGGTTGGACTTGGGAGCCCATCTTCTCCAGGTGGGATAAGAGCTGTACAAAGAATCCCTGAGCTTCCCTTATTCCCTTCAGCTCTACTCATCAGGGCACTGTGGCTGCTTGACGTGAACCTGCTAGCTGGCCTCCAGGCTGGCTGCTATGACCTTCCTTGTCCTCGGGAGCTGAGGAGAGCCCTTCCCCTCAATGTCCCATCCGTAGTCTTTCCAAGCCAGCAGCTACTTACTACAGCAAACAGAGGTGTGGCCTCACCACCAGCAAGGAACGTACTCTGAGACCTAGCAGAAGACACCCAGTGCTTTCTGCCCAAGCTTACTCTGCTCAGTCATTTTCCCAGTTTCCATGACAGACGGCCCTGCATTCTCCGCCTAAATGTTCCAGTACCAGGACCTCACTGTGCTGGAGGACAGACTATTCCACCCTCAAATAACTCTAATTGCTGGAAAGTTCTTAAATGGAGCCAGATTCTACACCCACTCTCCCAGTCCCCCACTCTTTCTCCAGCCGCTCGTCATGGCTTTCTGCACTGCCCCTTTGTATGACAAATGGCCCCCGACTTGGCTCCTGTCTTCAGAGTTCCTTTCTGCCTGAACATTGTCTGTGCCTTACCCACTTACTCAACTATCATGGGTACCTTGGTGCCCAGCCTCACACTGATAACCGCGTCCCTTGCTTACAGCAAATAAATAACATCATTGGGTCCTCTGAGGGCATTTGCAGTGAATGGTCAAGGATACAGTGTTTTTTATTTTTTGGAAACTTCTTAAAAGCTTTGTGCAGACCAGTGTCTGCCCACATTCTGTCAGAGGCATTATCAGCCTAAAAAGGCCCTTGTTTTAGAGCAAAGCTGGCCTGTGTGCTCCTGAGACATTCTGCCCTGGTAAGACTCTGCTCTCTGCTTCCCGCTCCAAGCTCCCAGCTGGCTTTGCCTGTTCGCTGCATCACAGCAGCCTTCCAGGCTTGTCTGTCACATGGGCAGAGCAGCCACTGCTGAAGTCATAAGGATTGAAAGGACCAGAAGGTGGCCTCCTCTGTTTCTCTCCTCAACAAATTTCTCTGCCCATTTCCTTTCTTGATGTCTTAGTCTGTTTTTCTGTAGCTGTGGTTCTGGAGACAAGTAAGTCCAAGAGCAGGGCACTGGCATCTGGTGGGGGCCTCCTTGCTATGTAATAACATGGCAGAGTGATCACATGGTGAGACCGAGCAAATGTCCCATCATAGCTTGGGTCTCTGTCCGGGAAGAAGGCACGAAGCAGGAGCTCTGAGGCATTCCTCTGCCATTGAACAGTTGAGGAGTACTGCTTTCTCCCAGTGCTTTTGATACAGGAAAATAAATCTCCCAACCTGACTGATATCAGACGAGTTCGTGTTCTCTAAAACCGAAGAATGAATTTTAGGAACAACGGAGGTTAAGAGCAGAATATATTTATTGAGAGAAAGAAAGCTTCTATCCAAGAGAAGGACAGAAGGGGGGCCTGAGTGGGTTACCCCCAACTGTCTTTTTTAGGGACTTTATAGGGAAAAACCATGAGGTGAGGCGGGTCCAAGGTAGGGGAAATGGACAACACTATGGTCCACCAATAAGATTACAGGCATAATTGTCCAGGTAAGACTGAGTGGACTGAGATCAAATGGGGAAGCGAGTCACGTAGCAAGAGGGCATGAATGCAGAGATGGGCTTTTTCTGTGGGGGGTCAGGCCAGTGACTTCCTGGCTCTTTGAAGGTGGTTGTTACTTTTATCAATTTCTGACATTTACATTGAGGGGGTATATGGCTGCACCTGTTTAGCCCCCCTTGTCTTGAGGTCTGGCCCACAGGTGTCTTATCTTTTGTGTTGGCTCCTTCCAGGGCGCAGCCCTATCTGACTGCCTATAATATTTTTAACTAACTCAGCTGTCTATAACACTTTGGTCTTTGACATTTCTCTTGGCCTCTGTTTTTCATAAATGTCTCAAATCCATTTGGGATATAAGTGTTTCATAAAAATTATATCTAAACTGGATAATATTAATGTGTAGGAAATAGGATAATATTAATATGTAGGATATAATGTCTTTTTTCTAAAGACTTCACTTCCTCAATGCTGCCAAACTGTCTCACCACAGGGCCTTTGCATGTGCTGTCTCTGCCTGGTACATGTCCATGATTCCTACTCACTCACTCCTGAACAAAGATAGGCAGATTGTTTCACTACCCATTGCTATCTCCATGCACCAGCAAAGTGTGATGCCCTCAGTGCGAATAACCATGGGCGGATGTGTGCCTGGCTCCAGTCACAGCAGGATACACAAGGCATTTGGCAATCACAGAACTTACCTTGACACCAGTACACATAACAAAAGACCAGAGATGGTGTTTGCACTTGGTAGGTGCAGGCCACAGGCCACACCCAAAGGAAGGCATGCGCTTTCATGCAGATCACCTCTGAGGCCCCAGAGAGTCTGACCCAACCCCAGTAAAATTTCATCCTCCTAATGAGCATATAAACAGAAGGCGAATTCATGAAGTTAATGTTTCTGACTTCCTGCAGGGACATTAGCAGGTACTGATTTTTGGCCGTGTTGTATGCCACTTACAATGACTTCTGACTAAAGGGGACAATGCTATTTAGGAGTTTACAACATCCAGCGATTGCCCAGTGTGGCAGCAATGCCAGGCCTCAGTCTAACAACACCTTGTTCTTTAGGGTTGTGGAGAAGGGCATTCTTTAATCTTTCAATGTATTGCCTTAGGTATAACCAGACCTAGGTTGTTGTGTTCTGGAGGAAGTCTAACAAAAGCTTTGTAAGCCCTGGCACCGACACTAAATGTTTTGCTGTGTTATGTAGAAAAGGAATGGTGACAGGATGGTTACCTGGCCAAGTCTCATGCCTATGGTAATTGAGATGTATTGTTCTTGCTAAAACGGTTGATATTCACCCTGTGGCCGAGGTGCCTCTTTTGTTCTATCTCAATAAAAGGTTATGGAAAAGGTGATTCGGGGCTGCAGACAGGAGAACTGTAACCCCCTGATCCCAGGACATTGTCCCTCTTGTATTTCTTTTTCTTCTAACTTTTTATTCATCCGCGGGTACCTCTTTTTTGGGACCTGTTCACCCTGGACAGAAATGGATAATAGACCAACAAGGGTGCCATAGATAACCATAGTCACCTGCTGTGCGCCAGCAAGGGCAGCTCCTTCTGGTCATGAAGCGATGTTGGGAGCTGGGGGCATAGGAGACACAAGTAGGAAAGTCACAGAGGATAAATAGTTGATCACAATAGAGCTTCTCTGGAGAATGGGACTAGGGAGGTAAACTGGAGTCCCTAAGTAAACCTGTTACAACCCCCAAAGCAAACCCAAGCAAACCACAACATGATATCAAGATAGGATGCTGCTGAGGGTGAAGAGGGTGTTCCAAGGGTTTTTGTTGTATGACTTAGAATTTTCACTGCAGTTGGAATATTTTTAAATTACATGAATTAAGAGAATAAAATCATGAGCAGGAAAATTTGCACAGTATAGCACTGTTTGGGTAAAAAAGAGAACATTTTGAATATGCTGGTGTATATATGTATGTCCCCTGATGGATCCAGAGGCCACGGAGGGCAGAGGCCCACACTTCAGGAGACAAACTTTCTGCTCTTTGTCTTTTTTCCACTTTTTAGATGTTCTAATCTGGGCATCCTGCATTATCTAATTTTTTAAAATAACGTTAAGCCCAGCATGGTGGCACAAACCTATAATCCTAGCATTTTAGGAGGCTGAGGCAAAAGAATCACAAGTTCAAGCCTAGCCTGGGTAACTTAGTAATTTATCAAGACCCTGTCTTGAAATCCTGGGTTCAGTCCCCAGTACAGCACTGAAGAAAAAAGTTTTAGGGCAAATAGAGAAGAGGAAAACAAAAGGAGAGAACTTGGAAGACAATAAAAATGGGGAGCAAAGAAAGAGAGGTTTTTTAATGTTAGGACTCAGCCTGGGCACTAAGGGGTGACGGGTGGCGGTGGCAGAGCTCTTCAGTCCTCCCCCCCGGCGAGAAGGCCTTCCTGGGAGTATCCTTTTACAGGCAAGCCCAGTTCAGAGAGCTTTTTAGCAGGCGCTGACTCCATGCCCAGCCCTGCTGTGCACCCTGTCATCTCCTTTATAGCAGTGGGGAAAAGGAGGCCCAGGGCAGGAACACACTATTCATTTGTTGAAGTTGTGTGAGTGACAAAGAGGAGAGGGAGGGGCAGGACAGTAGATGCAGGGGAAATTGCAGATTCTGATGGAAGGTGTGTTCCAGGTTGAAATTTGGGGAGTAACGCACTCAGCTGCTATGTGGAGCCATAATAGCCTTCCCTGCCACTCCCTTGGGCCTGCTGTGGGATCAGCTCGAACAAACGCCTTGCAGGTGCTGGGGTAGGGGAAACCCTGTCCTCTGCCTAAGGGTGCCCAGTGACAAGGGAAAGCCAGCCTAGGATGGAAAGAAGCAGAAGGTAGGGCTGGTGGCAAACATTTGCCCTGCTTTGGAGACTAGAGGTTGGGAGTTTGGGGCAGATAAGGGCTGGGTCCATCTGGACAGATGGCAAATCCTTGCAAATGGCCCAGTGCTACAGAAGTGCCAAGGGCAGCTGGAAATTGTGCTTCCTTCCCATCACCCACACCAGAAGAGCTGGCCTGGGGCACCTGTCAAGGGCTCCACATTTGGAGGCCCGTGTTATAATGGAAGCCAAGCAAGAAACAGAAAAAAAAGCCCACCTGGGAACAGAGCCTGAGGGTGGGGTGGGGTGCAGGATTAATTAAATTAAGACCTGCTTCGGGGACTAGGCTAAATTTAGCGGCTGCCTCTGCTCCTGGTTTGACTTCCTCCCTGCACATCCCTCCCGTCTGCCCATTGTGCTTCCGCAGGTGATTAATTCTGGATTCCGGCTGGCTGGCGTGCGCACACACACCTGCAGACTGCCTGGTCCCCTCTGCAAGCTCTGCTAATGCTCTCCCCGGGTCCCACGGGGCCATGCACTTGGAAACGCGGAGCAGCCAGCTCATCCTTCTCCAGGGAGGTGCACACTGTGTCCTCCTAACGCCTCCCGTGGTGGCTGCGGCCAACCCAGCCCTGGGCCCTGCACCTTGCCAAGGAAACACGGCCGCCATCAGCCCAGATGCTGCACTTGTTACATTTCATTGTTCTCAGTAGAGTTGTAAAAAAAAGAAAGAGCGAAAAGCATGTGGTGTTTTGACCACAGTGACTGGAGCTTTATGGCTGCATGCCCGTGCCCCCCAGGGAGGGAAAAGAGGGCTCTCTTAGCACAATTCCTGCTCTCATTCTGCACACACCTCTAGTGGAGGGTACTTAGTCTTTTCAGACTGGATTGTTTTTTGTCCACTGTATGCCTTACTTGCTGGTCATTCCAAAATTTGTCAGCATTCCCACCAACGAAAATGGTGTCAAAAACAGGCAATTGGATGGAAAATGACATAAATAATAATAAATACCAAGTGATTTATGGTTATTGCAGACAACATTTGGATCCCCACCCCAAATGCGTTATAATTTGAATCCCCAGTGTGATAGTACTTGGAGGTAGGGGCTCTGGGAGATGATGATAAGCAGATTACATCCTAAAGATAGGCCCTCTTGTGGTGTTAATGCCCTCCAAAAAGAGGAAGAAACACAGGAACCTCTGTGTGTACCCACCGACAGACCCGTGAGGACATAACGAGGCACTGAGATGGCTACCACCTTGACTTTGGACTTCGCAGAATTTACCGATGCAAAGAATACATTTCTATTTTTTTTTGAGCTTCCCAGTGGCTACCATATTTTCTATAGCAGTCCTAATGGGTGAAGACAACAGTGTAGAGCGCTCACATGTTCATTTGTCCGCTGGGCCAGACATTGTGCTAACATGGCAGCTGCCACATCGAGCAGGACACAGGTCCTACCTCAAGGAGTTGTCCACTTAAGGGCATGAAAGACAGGTGGGGTCAAATGGCTAGGGTGGTGTCAGTGGAGTGTCTGCTGGTGAGCCTGGGGGCAAGAAATGGTAGCAGGGGTCATAGTGGCAGTGGGTCTGGATGCTTTATTCCGGGAGCCAAGACAGGGGTGTGGATGGGGCAGTGAGAAAGCCTTCTTTCTCTTAATTCACAATTTTCTGTACCACTCCCTGAGTTCGTTCAGCCCCTGCATCAGGTCTTGCACAGATCCCTTAGCTTTTCTGGTCTCACGTGGGTATTAATCAATATTTTCCTTTTTAACTATTGAACTTGCTGGGCCGTTTAAAGCCCAAGCCTCAGTCTCTCCAGTTTGCAGTTTTAGCCTCCCTCTCCACCCAAGTCCCTGCCTACATGTCCAAAAGAGGCAATTAGATGGAAAATAATAATAATAATAATAAACGCCAAGTGATTTATGGTGGCCACAGACTCAACATTTGAATCCCCAGTGTGATGGTATTTCGAAGTGGAGCCTCTGGGAGGTGATGACACTCAGATTAGATTCTCGCTACCTGCTGCAGTGTGGACATGGTGGCGACTCTTCTCTTTACTCACCTTTCTCTTTCTCTCTTCCTGGATGCTGCCAGATGTAGAAGCTGAGAGTGAGAAAAAGACAACAGAGTCTTCTGTGGCCAATTCTGGCATAAAACTGGGGCCTTCTGGAAGACAGGTGTCTAAACACAGGCTCTTTCTCTCCTTTGGTGCTTTATGGGGCCTGGGCACTGTGGAGGATAGGCAGCAGGCCAAAGCAAAAAGCTTTGGAGTCAGAGAGGCCTAGTCTCAGACTTCACTCTGTCTTTACTAGCAGTGCTTTTAGGTAAGTGGCTTAACCTTTTGAGTCCTCAGTTTCCCCTACTATAAAATGGGGCAGTAGCACCTGTTTTACAAAGTTGCTATTTTAAATGCTTAATGTATGGCAACAATTTTTAAGAGGATGAATTTCCTATTAGAGTTTTTACTGGCAGAAGTGTGGTGTCCTACATGGATGACTTAGCCCTGCCTCCAGACTCCGAAAGCCTTGACAGATTCCCCTAATTGCTATTTTCTCTTTCCTTGCCCCATCCCTACACAGTGACACCCTCCTTAGTGAAGAGCACTGGAAAATGACTGTTGTGACTATAATGGCTGTGGTTATAGAACGGTGCAATATTTTGATTAGTTATAGGTCTATGAATATAAATTATTTTAAAGTACTTTCCAAATTCACAATGTCATATATAAACATTAAGATCGTTTGCATAGCAACCTGGCCCAGTCCAGCAGAGAAGGAGACTTTGGGTTCCATATGGGATTAGAAAGCCGGGGTTTCTCAGGCAGCCTTCTCCATTTGGGAAGTTGGTACCGTACCACTGCTGAGTTTTCTCTGGTTTTTAATCCCCCAAGGGGAAAAACATGTTTATGGGAATAACTTCCTTTACAGGTTCATTGAATCCAGGCCAACTGCCTCTTTTCCCAGCTAGAGACATAGCCGCCCTGCTCCACTGCAAGTCCATAGGACCATCTAGAAGTGAAGGTGAGAGGCCCCGTTGCTATAAAAGTTTGGCCCTCATATTGTCCAACAGTGCTAGGAAGCAGTCTGCAAGTGAGACACACATCCCCCCAGCCCAACTCTTGAAGCATCTGGGAAGTGTGTTCTTACTGAAGATGGCTGGTTTATGTAGCCAAAGGCTCCCTTATGTATTGCGTGGAAAGCAAAAAAGTTTTATGCTGAGGAAACTAGAGCTGGGGCTAAGGAGATGACACCAGGTGCCCGACATTTTTGACTTTCCAAACTGCTAAATATTACTTAAGTGCCTCTGCCCTTAGAGGATCTGGAGAATGTTCTTTCCACAATTCTCAGGAAGTGATAAGTACTTGCTGTATCGGCTTGGGGCTAGGAAGTTTGGCCTTCAGCCACTGTCTTTTCACATAGCACCTGTATGGAAGAGGCAGAGGGTGTCCTGGTTTTGCCCCAGTTGTGGGGGCTGCAGTGGCCTGTAGTATGGGCAAAGACATTCTGGTCAACCAGACCCTCTGGGAGGGGAGGAGGAGGGGGCTTGCATTCTCTCGACAGGGAAGGTGTGTACACACAGGGGCATGGGGCTGTGGTGTAGGCTGACTAATGGTCCAACTTAGAGAACATTCTTGTTCTTTCTCCTATTGTAGGTCCTGTTGCCTGTGCGGACAAGTATCCCCCACATCTCCTTAATGATATCAGAACATCACAGGAGAGTAGTTTTACTCGGCTACCCAGGGTAGGCAGGACCTGTGCTCAGCAAGTGAATCGGAAAGTGGGGCTCATCCTCCCTTGCCCTTGCACCCATTTGGCTTGAGGGTTGCAAACCCCTTCTAGCTGTAGAAGCCACTTCCACCAAGCCTGTTATCCCTCAGGAGCTAAGGCAGGGCCAAAGGGAGCCCCCTATTGGGAGGGGGACCTTCTGGGAAGCAAGATTGGACTGATTTCCTGAGGGGTTTGGGCACTGCAGTCGTTGGACCTCTGAGCCACCAGCCCTGGCAGGGCTCACAGCACGGCTGGGGGTGATAGGGAGCTATCCATAGTCTTGGTGTTGGTTTAGGTCTCCTGCAGCAACTTTGGAAAAATATTAACAGTTATTATTTATGGAGCATGTACTATGCTCTAAATAAATTACCTTTTGGAAGGAACATAGTAACATAAGGAAGGTGCTAACCTGTGTACCCTCAGTTTTAACAAAGGTAGAAACTGAGCCTTAGCAAGAAATAGGTGTCCAAAACTCATATGATGTTATCAAAATATATGCTGAATGTTTAAAGAAATTTATTACAGTAAAAGACACTGTCATTAATCTCTCTCAAAATAGTCCCTCTTGCTTCAAACACACTTACCCCATCATTCCTTGTTTTATGAGTGTCTTTATGAGGTATGATCAAAAATATGGTGAATGCTGCTACTGTGTGCCATCCATCAGAGAGAGGCTTGTAAAACATTACGATGTGTCCTTATCCATTTTATTAATTGAAGCTGTCGCTGTGGCCCTTCTGGCACTTCCCCAAAATCAAAATTACCATGAAAGATAAACACTTTGAATCAGTTCAGGACATTGTGGCATCCATGACAATCAACTAAAGACACGAGGACTTCCACACAACTGGTCAATAAATACATAGAAAAGTGTTCAACAGTGCTGGCCATTCAAGAAATGCCAGTTAAAACAACACTGAGATTCCATCTCACTCCAGAAAGAATGGTTGTCATCAAGAACTCAGCCAGTCTGTCCCTCAGACAAAGGTCTTCTATCTAGAACATACGAAGAATTAAAAAACATGTACCTGTCCAAATTCAAAGACCCAATCCAGAAATGGGCATCAGAGATGAATACACAATTCTCAGACAAAAAAATACAAATGGCAAATAAATATATGAGAAAATGTTCCACATCCTTAGTCATTCGAGAAATGCAAATAAAAGCAACATCGAGATTTCATCTCACCCCAGTAAGACTGGCCAGTATGAAAAAGTCATCCAATAACAGATGCTGGCGAGGCTGTGGAGAAATAGGGACTCTATTACACTGCTGGTGGGAATGCAGACTGGT